>JAXGGA010009760.1:0-49974 GCA_038373865.1 Uloborus plumipes
TTTGCTAGGATTTCACGCAAGTAAGCACTTTTAAATTTCTTGCTATTCTGAATTAACTTTGGCTACATTTACTAAAATGCATTAGAATCTCCCTTGGTAAATCAGGATGGGCCAAATCCTTACGAAAAATACTTAAAAGTTTTCTTAGAAATTTCCTGATTTATTCGAAAAACTCGACTGAGAAGGTTTCTGGTTTTTTTCAGCGAGGAACCTAATTAATTTCAGGAAGTTTACAGACTTTTAGCAGAATACTTTCCTGTTTTTTGCCAGATATGTTGCTAGCAAAATTTAAGCACATCAGCTGCCCATTTTTCCAGAGGAACGTCTAAGACTTTTTTACAGTGAAATTAAAACTTCATTACTGATCTAGATAGTACGAAAAGGATTAGCTATCAGTTACGCTATCAAAACTGGCATGATTAAGAGGATTTGTAATTTGCCTGAAAATGTTGCTTGCTAAACTAACAAGGCGACGCACTGATCTGACCCGCAGAGTCAAAAATGATAGCTTAATGCGATTAACATAAATATGTAATCCTGAGGAACATGATATGTTCTGAAATTAAACAAAGCGTATAATGTATTGAGATGGCATTTACGTCTTTATATCATACACTTCATGGGATTCAACCAAATGACGATTTGGTCTTAACAGGAAGGTTTCTTAAAAATGAATAGAATGATTCATAGAATAAATTAGTCAAAAATTTTTTTTATTTACTTCTTAACGATAATGGCGCATAGAAGGGCATCTCTTCTCTACTAATAATAAAGCTGAAAGTTTGTCTTTCTTTCTTTCTTTCTGTCCTTCTGTCTGTCTGTTACGCGCGTAGCGCCCAAACCGTTCGGTCGATTTTCATGCCACTTGACACAAAATTAGTTTGTAGCATGTAGTTTTGCACCTCGAAGCGATTTTTCGAAAATTCCATTTCGTTCTTTTTCTATTCGAATTCTTAGCAGAAATTCGATAAAATAGGGAAGAAATATTTCATACACATTTTCAAGTCTTATGTCATTCGAAAGCTTGAAATTTTCTGCACAAAATGAAGTTTTTTCGAAGTTTCTACGATCATCAGGAGAGCTGTAACAATTGTTTTTAGAATCCCGGAATTCAAGGCTTATCTTCAGTAAAGCAAGCCAAACAATTCTAAAATGGTTAATGAAATGAATTATTTTATCAACGGAAATCAACTTTTAATGTTGTTACCATGGTTACGTTTTTATTTCGTTTATTTGTTTCGTTCTTTTTCCATTAATAATTTTTAAAATGTATTTGTTTTTGTAGCAATCCAAACTCCAAGCCTTATTAAAATTAGTCAAATGAAGTATAATAAAATCGTGGTAAGATGGCACCTGTCAATCAAATGAGAAATCGAGTCCTTTCTTTAAAAAATCTGGTATGGACCCCACACTACTTCCTTTTACGTGCAAATTTCTTAGTAGTTGCCTTTAAGTGTTAAAAAAGTGCTTGGAGTGAGCAAGGTAACAATTCAAATATTTACTTCCCTAATCTACCACGAAACAATGCAAAAAATATTTTACAATGGTTACTTTTCTAAATATTGCTGATTTTAATATCATTTAGTGAATTTTTCGCAAAATAACGCCAATAGCGCCAAGTTGAACCCAAATTCAAAAAAAAAAAAAAAAAATTTTCGCCAAATTTGTCGCCAACTTGGCGATATGTCGCCAAGTTGGCGTCAAACACTTGGCGACCTAAAGCTTGGCAACATATCGCCAAATGGTCGAGCCAATTCATATCACTTGCGTCTGCATTGAAATTAACACTGATTTACCCCTAAAAAGGGGTAAAACACCCCCTTGGGAACATTCAAATGCAACCACAAGGGGAGGTGCACAACTAGACCATCCTCAGAGCCTACATACCAAGCTAGAAGCTTCTACGGCATATAGTTTTTGAGTTATGCGACCCACATACGCACACACGTACATACAGACGTCACGAGAAAACTCGTCGTAATTTACTCGGGGGTGGTCGAAATTGATTTTTCGGCTGTTTGTATGTTGTTAGGTACATATGCACGTGCTGACAGGTCGAAAAAACTACACGACATTCATTCAGGAGTGAGTAAAGTCAAAATTTAGACCGAAATTTGAGTGAAATTTTTTTCGTGATCACAATACTTCCTTTACTACGTAAAAGGAAGTAAAAAGGTAGAGAAGGAAGAAACTGACGCGTACCATTTTTGTGAGTTTAGAGATATTTTGGCGATCTGAGGAGTTGTGTAGAAGAGGGAAACATTGTTTAACTAAATGAGGTCAAAAAAGAAACAACATGATAGTAAACCATTCTAAATTTATCGTCTGGCAAAACATATTTTATTTCCTTTTTTACTTTCTTCTATATCTAATATATAGAAGAAAGTATTGGTTTCGTGAAAATTTTCGAATGTCGAATTTTGACGGATTTGCACGTTTTGAGGTGCGCTGAGTCCATTTCGACCATTTTTGGAAAATGTCTGTCTGTCTGTCTGTGTGTGTGTGAGTCTGTATGTGTGTGACCAGTTTTTGTGGCCGCGCTAGAGCAAAAACTACTGAATGAAATCGAACAAAAATTTTTGCACATATGTACCACCATGTGAACTGGTGCACCTGACTTTTTTTAGCGAATTCCTCCAAGGGGGGTGGAGCAATCGCACGTGTTCTGCGCGGGGGTGATTGCTATATCTCAGGAAGTAACCGGCGGAATCAAACGAAAATTGGTCCATAGGTAGACCCTACTGAGTACAGGTGCTGATTCAATTGGTTTGTCAATATCTCGAAGGGGGGTGGAGCAATCGCACGTGTTCTGCACGAGGGTGACTGCTATATCTCAGGAAGTAACCGGCGGAATCAAACGAAAATTGGTTCATAGGTAGACCCTATTGAGTACAGGTGCTGATTCATTTTGTTTGTCAATATCTCGAAGGGGGGTGGAGCAATCGCACGTGTTCTGCGCGAGGGTGACTGCTATATCTCAGGAAGTAACCGGCGGAATCAAACGAAAATTGGTCTATAGGTAGACCCTATTGAGTACAGGTGCTGATTCAATTTGTGTGTCAATATCTCAAAGGGGGGTGGAGCAATCAAAAGTGCTTATTTTGTCATTGCACCTACTGTATCTCGGGAAATATTGCTGCGATTTGAATGAAATTTAGAATAACACTAACCCAATATGGAAGCAAGCATCGATTAAATTTTGGCGCCAATCGCCCCAGGGGGAGGGTGGGGTGATTTTTGCGCTTAGTCAACAATGCGAAAAATTAATTCATTAAAAAATCGCTTTCACGCTATTTAATTATCAAAACAGCTGAAAACTTTCAATGATTTGAAATTTTTAACTGTTGCCAATTTCTTTTGACTAACAAATAAAATGTTTGCAATTAATCTAAACAAGGCTTTTGTAATGATTTCCAATTTCGCTCATTGATTCTGCATTTGCAGGGTTATTACGATAATTGGGAAATTGGTGCTGTTTCCAATTATTCGGGCGAGTACGTATTTTATTTTGTAACTAGAATTCATAAGATAGATATAGAAGAAAGTTTCGTGATGGCCACGACAGCTAGTTTTATTTCAATATAAATTGCAGTAAATGGCTTGAGTGAACGAGTTTGGCTTTTAATTTATCATTTGCTGGTTGATGTTTGTCGATTTTTATTGTTTTTATTATCATGGTGAAGAATAATGCACAAAATCTCCATATATTATTTCTCTAAGCCGAATCCTATACCCGGTCGAAACTCGCTCATTTCTTTATCGAATTGCAAGAAAATTTATGATTTTGAAGCTTATCCCGCGGGCTATTGACGAAAATTAGACCCACCCTCTAAAAAGTGTCGGTTCGTTTTTTATTCGAACTTCAATTTTTGGGAACAAAATTGACTCTATCTAGCGAAATAATTGTCGTATCGTCTCCATTTTGATTTCATTCGAAAGATTAAAAAAAAAGCGTTCTTTAGAACGTTTCTCCGCTAGCGCCGCGTAACGACAATCTCGAAAATCCACGTTTAAGCGACTTATAAGCGATTGAAGTTTGAAAAAGTTAAATTTTTTGCTCAACGGTTAAAATCGTTTTACCATTGTTGTTCAAATCAATTTTAAATGCGACATTTCAAGCCAAGGCTTAGCTCGGTAAACCTTAATTGTAACTTTTATTGTTTCAAAATACTATGGTAGTTTTGCGATAACGTTAGTATTTAGTTTAGTGGTAGCCTTGGGTATTTGATTTTAATATAGGGTATCACTTTTGTAGTAGTTGTAAAAGTGGACGTGTCTTTGATCTCTTTGAAAAGTTGTCAGAACGACGGCAGTTGATGGAGATGTTGTGCAAACGTACAAGATTTTACAATACAAGATTTTACAAAGATACACATTCAATCGAAGACTGAAATCTTTGAACCTGAATAACTCAATTTTAAGTTTAGAGTTTTTATTTTATTTTATTTTATTTATTTATTTATTTTTTTTTTTTTGCGGAATTCCGCACGGGTCACCTAGTTTCTATTATTTTGTTTTTGAAGTTAGGAAAGAAAACTTTCTTCTTCTTTTAAACTTTGGTAAGATTTCTGTGAGCAGCAAAATTGTTCTTGTTTTCTCTTTTGGCTTATTTTTGTGCACCTCCCCTTGCGGTTGCATTCGAATTTCCCCAAGGGGGTTTTTACCCCTTTTATGGGGTAAATCAGTGTTAATTTCAATGCAGACAAAAGTGATATGAATTGGCGCGAGCACTTGGCGAAATATCGCCAAGCTTTTAGTCGCCAATTTGGCGGCATATCGCCAAGTTGGCGTCAAATTTGGCGAAAAAATTTATTTTTTTTATTTGGGTTCAATTTGGTGCTATTGGCGATATTTTGCGAAAAATCCACTGAATGATGTTAAAATCGGCGATATTTAGGAGATTAATCATTGAAAAACATTTTTTTGCATTGTTTTGTGGCAAACTAGGGATGTAAATGTTTGAATTGTTATCTTGCTCACTCCAAGCACTATTTTAGCACTTAAGGCATCTACTAAGAAATTTACACGTGAAAGGAAGTAGTGTGGGGTCCATGCCAAATTTTTATATCATTCTTTAAAAGAATTATAGTTGAATAACTAAAATAGAGTATTTTTTCTGCTATATCAATTTTTTACAAATGAATTTTTAATTTTATACCACGGGCAAAGCCGTGTGGGTACCGCTAGTATCAGCTAAAAGCGAAAATAGTTACGGAACCAATGAATTTTCTAAATTATATTCTCTACATCTTATAATACATTTTAATGAAAGAGAGCTAACATGTAAAAAAAAATATGTTACAGAACCAAAAATTTAACGTGACTATTTTAGTTTTCTAAACAGTTATTTCAGAAAAAACTATAACCTAAGTTTTATTTCATAAAGTGTGTTCGAATTACATATTTTAACAGGTAAACATTTTTTTCTTAGGAAATTCAAGAGCAAAATGTTATAATTTATTAAGATATTGCTACCTAAGGTAATGTATCAAAGCGAAAAACGGGGTGTGGGGTTATGGAACGATGCGTGATGCGTTTGAACACGCTCTTAAATCACTTTAATAGCCCAGCTAACACACGTAACATTTAAACGTTCCGTAATCGTTTTAAAATAGTCGTCAGAATATCAATACCTTTTAATTAACTTTTACGGAATAATGAGTGGTACGTGGAAGCGAGCCCATATCCAGGAAAACAAGGGTATTTATTCCTCTCATGCGCTCGTTATAAAGAGTTCAACTGTTCTAAAAATATTGTACGTAAAACTACGAGTCAAAAACAAAACATTTCGTACAGCTGTTTAAAGTAACACCACGAAAAGTACTATTAGTCAGCAAAAAAGTGCTATATGGAGTGAATAAAAATTATGTTATGATGCAGATAGAAATGTATTAATTTGATGTAGAAAAACAAGGCATGAAATTAAACGTAAAAAATACCATGTGAATACGATAGATTTTTAAAAACAATATATCCTGATAGAGGATTTAATAAGGAAGTTAGTAACTGTAAGCATCAACTTAAAGTTGCTGAAGTTTTTCTAAAATGGTAGCGAGTTTTAAACTGAGTAAACAATTAAAAAAGTATTGTTACTAACGTTCAAAAGTAAAAAAAAAAATTATTTCATGCATGTCGTTTGGGATTACGATGAGGCAGTTTTTAAAGCAGAAAAACTTGGAATAGCAAACGCTTTAACTTTCTTAAAGTTCAACTTCATCTTTTTTTATAACTACTGTTGATCATCAAAAACGCTTAAACTTTTCCGATCTTTATCTCTTGGTAACTCTGAAACAAGTATATGAAATCATTTGTGAATTTCGTGCATCAATAATGCTGGTTTTATTGTTGAATGTGAAAAGGTAGCCATCTTTATTTTTTCAAATCATTTTTTTACAAATACAATACCACTTTAATTAACATGTTCTAGTAAGAATTAAAGTGCATCTTATTTTTTGTCTAGCATGAAGTTGAGAAGTAACATGAGTTAACATGCAAATGCTATACAAGTTATGAATTTTTAAATATTGTACAGTGTAGCTCTAATAAGTTGAGGCATGACCTTGACAATGTGTACGCCCTTTCAAGCAGTTACGTGAAAAGGGGTTTAAGTTATTGGCGTAAATTTGAGTCTAAATACTCTCTCAAAACTGCTACGAAAGTCACCTAACTCAACTTAGTGTTTTTAGATCTTCTCTGTTACTCCCAAATGAAGTACACATTGTCAAGATAATGCCTCAAAATATCAAAGACACATTATATAACTCTTTTATGCACACCTTATTCTTTTTTTCCAGGATGTACCGTGAGACATATGACCATTTCGTGCTTCTCAATGTGGCCCTCAGTTTTCTCACTTCTGTTACTCTCATCACATTCAGCGACCTGTTGCATTCCTTGTGCAGAGTATTTTCGTTACTGCTCCTTTACACGATTTTCGTTACCATGCAGTGGCTAATAAGCTACGCAATTCTCTTCAAAATAAAATTTGCTAAGAAGCTGTATGTTAGTGAAATGCCCTCGTGGAAGAATTTGATCAAATGGAGCTTAATTCCTTGGGGTATGATCCTTATATTTCCTTGGGAGCTTAATTCCTTGTGAAAAATATTTTCTTTCCTATTGCTTGGAGGATTTTACTGGAGCTTTATTCCAGAATGTGAACTTTCAAGCTATGCGCCAGTATGAAAATCTGGGATATGCTGAGTTGCAAATGTTTCAGAATTAATATTTTTCGACATCGTTTTGCTTCAAATCAACGATGTTTCAGTTTAAAACAGCAAAATCACAGTTATAAACTGAAACTAGCTATTTTACAGTATATTACTGTGAAACTAGCAATCTACAATTGTTTACCGCAACACTAGCAATTTTACAGTTTATTACCATAAAATTAGCAATTTTAGTTTATTGCCACAAAATTAGATGTATTATGCTGTTAAAACACAGTTATTTTACTGGCAGCAGGGGTTCTAGTTTAAAACTAAAACTCACAGTAATAAATTGTAAAATTAGCAATTTTACAGTTTATTACTGTAAAACTACTATAAAATTAGCTGTATATTACTGTAAAAACAACATTTATTTTCGACATTGCATAAGTAAAGTTCATGTTTCTCCCAAAGTCCATGAAATGAAACAATGATCAAGCATAATAGGGATCTTTGTAATGTGTTACGTGCGACAGTTGATATTCCCATTAAAGACAGTTGATATCCCCATTTTCACAGAGGTAGCTAGCTGTATTGTTTGTCCTAGATACATTCTTCCAATTGCAAAAATGCTCAAAATGAACTGACGTTGTTAAGAGTTGAAAGTTTGAAGCGAAAAAAAAGTTAAAAAAATAAATAAATAAATCTTTTCATACTGACTTTAGTTCCCATAATTTATCGTTAGGAAAAAAATTCCATTGAAAAATAATTCCAACAAATTAAGGATATTAGTTTTTATTTGTTTTTGAATTTACAATAATTATGAGCAATAAATTTAAATATTTTGATGCAAGAGTGAAAAAAACCTATTTGTTAAAAGTGTGTTAGTTTCTGTATTATTTTAAATGCTATTGTTTTTGTAGGATTACCAATTTTTATACTTTACCTTATTTGGCCAACGAAGTATTATGACCCATTCAAAGGAAGGTATGTTATTGATTAAACACTTAATTGTTTCTAAAAGAATTTGATGCATAATTCTTGGAAGTTTTGGTAGAAAATTTATGATACATTAATTAATGTTTTATTTGGAAACTTTGTGTTTCTGCTACGATCAATTTTTTTTTTTGCAAGGTTTTTCGTCTTTAAAAAAATGAAGTTTATTTTTTAGATTAATTTTGAACTAGAACTATTAAGCTACATGCAGCTTACTATTTGCTACATTTACCGATTGAAACCCAATCTCTGTTTGAAACAAACACAAAGATATATCAAATGAGAACTTTAATTTCTTACCTCATTTAGACGCAAAGAAGGAACTTAGAGAGTATTGATACAAGAAGAAAAAAATATTGACATAATGAATGAACTGCATGCAAAATGTTTGCTGTCATGTGTCACCTAAGAGAATTTTCATTAAATACTTGTAATTCGAAAAGAGGATGTTTTTTTTTCTAAATCATTAATGAAATGTCTACAGCTTAACAATAGCTTAAAAGCGTTTTGTTATCTTCGATCAGAATATAAGTAAAGAAAAAAAGAAAAGGGACTTCAGGAAAGTTAAATAACTGAAAGAAAAGTTATTCTCTTAGGTATAAAAAATGTTTTTTTACAGGATATGCAACAGAAAGAATGTAATTAAGAGAAAGCGAACAAAATCCGCTCTCTTGACTTCTCAGAGTTGTAATACATTGGATATGGCCATGACATGTCTAATATTTTTAACAAGTAAAAAAAAAAAAAAAAAAACCTAGACCATCTCCACATCACAAACCTTTTATTCCACGGAATTTTTAGTTCTTTACATTTACTTAAAAGAACCTCATTCTTTTTAGTGACTAAGGGACAAAATGCTAAGGGTCAGAAGGTCAAATTCTAATCATTCGCTGACATAACTACTTTTATCCATATAGAAAAGCTTGTTAAAGAAACTTGAGCTAGGGGTAGAACATACTTTGAGAATTGCTGCGCAAGACATACGAAATTGTCCACACAAAGTATTTAAGTTTTTCGTTGCTTGAAATGTATTAAAAAAAGAAAAGAAACTGAAAATTTTATGTGCGCAGAATAACTCGAACCAAATTGGAAAATTCTGCTCTGTAAATGAAATTATTAACCATAATAATGCCAAACTTTATTCTTTTTATGCACAGAAAATGCATTTCACTATATTACAAACTATAAGGCTACTGAGTACTGAGTTTAATAAAGTATTTATTAAATGTATTTCTCCATTTGAGTTTTACTTAAAATATCTTTCCCTTGCAGCTGCTTGTCACTGTTAACAGCAGTCTCTCAAACATCAATGATTGCCTTATCCTTCGATATGTTTTTTTCACTTTGTATGCATGCATCTGCTGGATATTCATTGTATAAAAAAGCAAAGGTATTCATAGATACGGAAGTTGAAGGATTAGAAAGAAAATTTAGAATAATTTTTGCTGTCAATGTACTTTATTGTAAGTATCGAGTTTATTTAATTTGCTCAGTTAACTTTCTGTTTAGTGAAACAAACCGTATCCGTGTGTTTACTTTGATGATTTTACGCAGCAGCTATATCGTTTCTTAACAGACCGTATTCGATCAATGCTTTTGAGGAAAATTCTCATAATTTAAACAATAATTAACTCTTAGTCAGACACCTGAGCGTCAGGTTTAAGCTGTTTTATTGGTTCAAAAGGCTTTCAACAAACGTCTTGGCTGTCTGACCAAGGGTCTCATCAATTGATGAATACAGGAATTAGACGTTGGTTATATTCAAAAGCACAAGTTCTGGCAAATACTTATTTTTTACTTAAAAATAAACAAAAATTAAATGTTTCCAAAAACCAGCTTTGCTCCTGGATCAGTTCTAAAGCAGATAGGGGCTTGTTCAAAACGGGTGGGATTCAATAAATAAGATCAAAACCAAATTGAAAGGGTAACCTTATCACAGGTTTGACTTAAAATTGAGAACTTTTGATTTCAACGTGATCACAGCATTAAAATTTGTCTTCATAATACCAAAAAATGAATTTCAAACCATTTGCTGGTATTATTACTATATTTCATGGCAGGCATCACAGTAACAGGGCCCAATGTATTTGTAAGAGATGCAAGTCTCAAAAGCCTACTGTCCACGCTCATCACAATGAATCCAGTATTGGAAAGGTGTAGAGAAAAATACAACGTTAAGGAGGCACAAGTAAGCAGGGATACTGCAGACACGTGTTTCGGCGTTACAAGGAACGCCTTTTTCAATGTAAAAGAATTTTGAGCTTAGGAATGCAGGGCCGTGGTAGCCCGATCGGTAAGGCGTCGGACTCGTGTCCGAAAGGACCCGGGTTCGATCCTAGCCGATCAAAGATCCACCGTTTTGATTAATGGTGGCTGGCGGACGTAAAAAATGTCGTGGTCACAAAGTCCTCCAAGTGAAATGATACTTCTGGGGGTGCTGGGCCAAGAGGTTTGCTTGACCCTTAGTCTGGTTCAAAAAAAAAAAAAAAAAAACAGAGCGCTCTTCAGGGTCCTATCCCGGTTAAACCACGAGTTATAGTAGGTACGGGGGACCCTGGAGTGTGTCAAGCTTAGGAATGCACTTGCGTATTTGTGCCTACTTAACGCTGTATTTTTCTCTACATCAATAGCACAAAGGTATTTGTAAACTTTATTGGAAAGGTGATTCAGAAGAAAAAAAAAGATGGACAAAATGAATTGGCAGAAACACAACAAGGATAAAAAATTTCTAATAAAAAAGAGAAAACATGCCTTTTTTATTTCTATTTTTTTAAATATAGTTTTAAATTTTATAGATTTATCGTGGTTGTGTGCTTTCTTCGCATTGCAGACCCGTTCTCAAACTCTTACCATATTCTTTGCTTTCCACGTTGCACTAACATCATGCGCCATAACATATCTGTTTGTAAGTAAAAGTAATTTGTAATCATAGATACATTTAATGTCCCAGTGCATTGAGCTTGGGTTTTAATTATTTTGCCTTTTATTTCAGGTTTTTGAGAAATTTTCCTTATCGGACTTCTATCAAAAAAGCAAGAAAAAAATAATGCGGAAAGAAACTGTCAAATATACCAAAAGTTTTGAATGCGCAGATGATGAGGGATTTGTTGAAATGTATATTTAGAACAACCTTTAGCTAATAAGAATTTCTAATCAAAAGAATCAAAACATTTACAAGACTTATTTCGTCAGAAGCATCCTGAATATAATGTTTTTTATGTTAGAGGAAGATTCGCTAAAAGTTGTTCATAAATCTTTAATGTAACCTGACCAAAAAATGTAATATATGATACAGTTAAACTTTTACTATATTTTCATACATATTTTATAGTTAAAAGTTTTACTAAGGGTAACGAAAATGTTGAAGTATTTATATCTTCATATTCATTTTTCGATACTCATGTAACTTTTTTCTAGGCATGCTTTCAATTGACTTGAATTTATTCATTGACTTAAAGGGATTTTCTACTATACATTTAGCGATTATGGCAAGATGAGAAGAAATGCATACGTACTGAAATGCAGTTATCTTGTTAATTTTAACACGCTTAAACCAAATTACTGCTAAGACGACCTTCACAACTAATCCCTACCTTGTGGTAGCATAATGTTCTTCGAATAATACGACTTACGTTTAAAACGAACTTATTTTAAAAGTCTCTTGGAGTTCCTTTTCACAAGGTCCGACTGTATAACGAAAACAATGCAGTTCGGCATTATGTTTCGAGTTTTCGCTAAATATTGTAAAAATGTCGGTTTATTAAAAAAACAAAACTTGTTGAGTGTAAGTAGCAAAACACTTCAGTAGGTTTAGACTCCCTATGGGAAAACATGTTTGACCTTGGATAAACCCATTTATACTTGGGTATACGTCCTCAAAATGGCTCAACGCCAATTGCCGTTATCGGCAGCTCAAGCTCGTTTTTAGTTCCCTTGTTTTAGGGAATCGTTTAAGATTCAGCCCACCAGAAGTCAATTTAACGCAGTCAGGCTATATTCAGGAAAGTAACAGAATTTAAAATTTTTTATCGAAATTGATTGATATGCAGAATGTGTCGACATTTGATATGAACATTAAATATTTATATCAACAACACCCTTTTATGAAATGCATTTTAGAATTTCAAATACTTTTGAACGAGAGGATTGAATATTTGCATCTAGCTTGAGGGAGAAAAAAAGAACAATAGGGGCACACATTAATGAGGTTCATACTTACATCGTCGATTAAACAGCAAAAAGTTTTTTTTTTCTTTTTTTTGAGACATTTTTTGAAAACAACACTAAAATTGATAAATGACTTTTAAATTTCAAGTAATATTTGCTTTACCATGAAGAATTTTCATTGTGCGATGTCAAACAGTGGCTTTATGATGTAAAGGTGTTACGTCTCACTCTTGATTTGCTTCCTGCAGCTTCAAAAGACAAACTTTGACTGCACATACAAACAATATTGAATTCCCCTCCGCGAGCAGCCATTGAACTGCCATGCACTATTTTTAACTTCCCGCTGCAGCCCTTTACGCGCTTTCAGCGTCAGTTCATAGGGCACTGCTCACACCGCGCATGCGCGGTGAAACTTTAAGCAATTGCATAACATCCTATAACTGACAGTTGATGCAAATTTCATTTCATTCTTTTGATTCCTTGAAGGTGTTGCATATTTTACAAACAGCAGTAATTAATACATAAGTTTGGTTTAAAATATAGATTATATTTCTTTTTTTTTTTTTTTCGCATTTTTACTTATGTGGTAGTTTCTTTTGGCATTTTAGCAAAACTGTTAAGCAAAAAGCCACTTACTAAAAAGTTTTACTTTTATTTTTATTTTTCAATAGTTTTACTACAGAATATGATGTAGTGATTTTTTTTCTCTCTTATAAGATAGCTGCACAACTCAACACCAACATTTTCTGGGTTTTATTTGAAGCTGAATCACCTTGTATTTGCTAAAGATGAAGATTATGTAAGAAAATCGACTTTTAGAAAAGCTCTTATCTATTTTCGAATGTTCTGATATATCTACATTAATTTAAAGACATTATTGCGACAATCTAACTCAAAAATCAGTGAACGTTTATAAAATTGAAAAAAGAGTCTCACAATATTTGTTTTAAGCTGAAACAGGTTTACAGAAAAACATGAAATTCATTAGAACTAAGTATGTTTCGCCCCCCCCCTCCCTTCTTTTCGACAGCGAACAAATGAAATGCATTAAGCTAAATTGTGTATAAATAAAAATATTCTCAGAACTGCTCTTTGATTTGATTATAAAACGTATTCTTAGTATCTTGAATGTTGATGAATAAATTATAAATTTTCCTTTACCAAAATTGCTAAAGTTATTTTCTCAATCATTTCGCAGAATTTCAAATTTATTAGAGAAAATATACCGTATTCTTATAAGATAATGTATAAAATCGATACTACTAACCATTTTTTTTCTTATCACTAAGCCCTTTGAAAACGAAATTATCATTTTGACTAAGTTATTTCAAATGGCAAAGCAAATTTCTTAATTAATTTGTTTATCGCGTTTTAAGAGTTTTAAAGCATTAATTATCTTCATTTTAGAGAAATGTATTGTTAATTTGTTGTTTTTGGCTTTTAAAAGCAGAATAGTTATGCTTTCATTAATAAACATTAATTGAATTGGCTTTGGGCAGTTAAAATTTAGAGCCTCGGGTATTCTATAATTTGAATAACTAAAATCAGTTATTTCAAGACTTCAACTCTTTTTCAAATATGAAATATATTCATGAAATAATACGCTCCTAAATCTCTAGTTTCATTAAAAATATGTTTATTTCAAATGAAACTAATGATTTGGAATTTTGAAATGTTTGATAGATTTTATTTATTTTGTTTGAAATTTGGTTTTAGAAGTTTGAACAAAGGAACTCTTTGTGGACTTGTTTTGAGTCCGTTTTGGTCAAAAATAAGAGGTGAAAACTGAGTGGATTTTTTTTTTGTGGTTTATTTTTTAATGCGTTTTTTAGATGAGCACTGAGCAAAATTGCATTTCTAAAAGCGCTATTTCAGATAGGATTTATAGTAGAGTGCATTGTTTGGCTGACGGACATTTTCTATAAAGACTGAAATCCTTGGGGGAGAGGGGGGGGGTAGCGCTTTGGACTTTAAACGTAATAGTAAATTGAAATATTTTTTGCTGAAACAAATATGCTGAAATTATGGACTGTATATTAGGATGCTTCTGAAAAATGTTTTTTTTTTTCATATCAAATTAACCAATAGTGCGGAAAAAATGCTACAGGTTATTGTTAGTATGTATGAAAAATTTTGTGGATCGGAGTTAATATTTTGTCGGCTAGAGGTGTGGTGGTAAGACGTTGGATTTTGACCCAGGTTCTGACCCGCGGTGGTCAGTCGGTGGATTTTCCAGATGCAGAAAATCCTCAGCCCCCATGTCGTATCATTATGTGGCATGTAAAAGATTTCTTGGGTATTCGTTTGGCCTTGAATTCCCTCTACAAAATTTAATTCCTAGTGCAGTTTCGCATCGAAGAGAGCGTAGGTGCCTCCATCTGGTGGAAGCTGAAAATTATGAGCCATTGCATCCGCGGCTTACAGTAGTGGCACATGAAAGCAGTGGTTGGAAAAACTACATTTCTTTTGTAGCGAACCACAACTACAACTACTTTGTTATAAATGTAGTTAACTACAACTACTTTTTTTTAAATGTAGCGACTACAGACTACTTTTGAATTGTAGTCGTTACTTCGCTGCTTTTTAAAAAATAAATAAGTGAAAAGCATACACCGTTTGAGGATTGACCGAAAAAATTCGAAAAATGGTTTGCATTAATAATAAAAAAAAAAAAAACTCATTTGAATATAGAATAGAACTAGGAATTGTCTTTGAATTTATTTGTTACTTTGCCTTTTTGTTCCCCCTTTTTTTGGCTAAAATTTGT
The DNA here is from genome assembly GCA_038373865.1 of Uloborus plumipes. Lineage (NCBI taxonomy): Eukaryota > Metazoa > Arthropoda > Arachnida > Araneae > Uloboridae > Uloborus > Uloborus plumipes. The sequence goes on from JAXGGA010009760.1 coordinate 15,076, forward strand.
CTTTTTAAAAATTTTTTACATTTTTTACGAATATTCGCCACAAGAAAGGATTCAAAAACTGAAAGATTGAAAGAATTCAACGTTTAATTTTTTTTTTAAATTTCTTGCCAGGGAATATTTAGGAACATGAAAACTATTTGAAGGAATATAAAACTTATGGTGCCAAATAAACCAATGACATCAAACAGATAGAATGTATTTCGTCAAAATGATGTATCTAAGATCAGCTCATATTTTTATGGTTCTTATTTTTCATTGCGTGCGCTGCTGTACTTGCGCAAGATTTGCAGCAGTCAGAATCAATTAAACCTTGTTTTAATCCTTCGCTCTCTCTCTTTTCTCTTTAAATGTTTTTTCATTTATATATTATTATTATTATTATTATTATTTATTTAAAAGTAGTTTCCAGAAATCGCTACAAACTACCATTTTTTTGTATCGCGCTACTCACTACTCTAATTTTTTTAAAAAGTAGTGCGCTATACTACAAACTATTAAAAAATGTAGCTACTACAGTAGTTTCGCTACTTGTAGCGCGCTACTTCCGACCATTGCATGAAAGACAGGATGCCATACCGGGGAATCATACTAGGTCAGCAACAGGCGAAATCCGATTGTGCAGCCCCACTGAAAAAGATTTAAAAAAGTTAATATCTTCAGTTGCCTCTGTTTACACACATTTGTTATTTTTTAATATTTTTCTTTAAAAATAAGAAATTGGATTTCTTCTTTATAATAGTGCTAAACAGTTGTCATATGGTATCCTTAGAGTGAGTGCAAGTTTTTGTTTATGTAAGTAAATTACTTTAGTTACTTCTGTGGCAGTTCATTACACAAAACTCTTTAATTGTATCGTTTTTTCAATACTTTTTATTTTTGAAACAAAAATTATAAACCTTAATTCCAATACATCCAAGAATTAGCCGTATCGTATCCTCAGAGCATGTGAAAAGTTTCAGCTGTTTTTGAACTTAGGATTCAAACCTCTCAGTTGAAAAAATATATTGAAAAAATTACAAAGTTAACGAATTTTGTAGAACGAACATCGTCAGAGATTACTGAACCACATCAATAAAAACTTGCACACGCTCTATAGATACCATATGGCTTTTTGCAGCACACCTGGAACTACAGAATATTTCTTATTCAAAAAGTAATAAGTATTGAAAAAAACAAAAAACAAGGAAATTGATTCTTTGAATAGGGCTTCGGTTGGGTGTTAACCATTTCCAGACCTAGTGCATTCCCCGAGGCGGTTCCCATTCTTTTATGTGGCTCCACTATCGGTGGGATGTAATTACCACGAGAATTTTGACGCTGAGTTTCCACACTAGATGGCGGCACCTGGGCTCTATTCGATGCGAAACTGCACTAGGAATTCAACTTTGCCAAGAGATACTGCATGCCAAACGAGTATTCGAGGAATCTTTTGCATGCTGCTTAATCATATGACATGAACGCTGTCGATTTTCTGCATCATGAAAATCCACCGACTGGAGCCGGGTTTGATCCTTTGGGCGTGAGAGGTGAGCGTCTTAACCTCTATACCACTCTGTCGGCACGCATACAGGCAATGAGATTGATGAATGTTATCCTAATGGGAAATTTTAAAAAAGGAAATGAAAACTTTGTACTGTAAAACGAGTAAAATGGGATAACGTGTATACTATACAAGGGCAAAAAAAAACATTTAAAATGAGTTAAATACTCTGCTAACAGCTGTTTCGACTGCGTAACTAAAAAACTTCAAAAAAAAAATGTAATAACAATGAATAAATAAATGAATAAATAAATAAAAATAAAATTATTAATCATCTTTATAATTTTAGTACAATGTTTATCATAGAAAAACTGAGAAATGCAAATGACATTCTAGTAGAAAATCATGTTTAATAGCTATTTAATGCTGATCAAAATTTTTAGTGATTCTAACGCATTCACTACATTCTAAATAGTAAACCGCATGTAAATGTTTTTGTCGTGTGTCCATATCTGTTTTAGATGTAAATTTAAAATCCGTATAAGCTATGAATAATGAATTGCTGAATACCATTATAGAATCAATCCAGCTCTCAAAGGAATGTGCTAAGTAAAAATGTTATTGGGTTAGAATAAATGTTTTTTATTTGGAAGCGATACAGTTCGATGGAATATAAAGAAAAACAAACAAACATAAAAGTAACTCGTGCATCTTACAAAGAATCATAGATCGAATGTATTCAGCTGCTTGTAATAGGAAAGCATAATTACATTTTTGCGTCAAAGACAGAAGCAAACTTTTTTCCCCGTAAAATATTTAATGAAAAAGAAAACATTTTAAAAATTTTGATATTTTTCAAATTGGACTGAAACTAGTATTAAATACATGAAATGAATCTGAAACAGGATAAAAAGGAATCTTAAAATAAATTGAGTTACCAGCTACTAATTTTGAAATCGCTACTGAGATATTTTAAGCACGCGCACACACACACACACACGCACACGCCACGCACGCACACACACACACACACACACACGCACACGCACGCACGCACGCACACACACACACACACATTTATATTTAGTTAGTTACAGTGGTGGTCAAAATTCAAACTAAAGCATTCTCCCGCTCAAAACATTTTGATTATGTTTTAATTATAACTTAACTACATTTAACTTTTTTTCACTAAAAAAAGATGAATAAATGACAAAATAGTTCAAAAAAGAGAATAAATTTTCGATTAAATAGAAAAATAATTTTAAAAAATTCAAGAAATATATCAGAACAAAGGCTTATATTTTTGGTTTTTATTCGTATAGGGGAGAGTGGTAATGAATGGGACACTTTTTGGTTTTGAATTTTTGTAATTTTTTCTAACACCTTGTTTTAACTCTAAATTGGTGTTTTAGTTACTTTACTTATCTGGCTATCTAAAAAAGTCATAAAAGTTGGATTAGCACCTGTCTAGAATGAATTATAATAGAAAATAAAAATTTTGAAATTTGGCCCATTCAACCCCACCTATGGGGTTGAATGGGCCATCGAAGGTAATGAATGGGCCACTAAATGAATTCAATGAAAACATGTGGATTTAATCTTTTATTTGCTGAATATGACAAAATAAATGTGGCACTTGACATGATGATACAAAATCATACTGATTTAAAATTATATAAACATCAAAACTGATGCAATTAAAATAAAACTGATGCATACCAATTGTAGCAGAAAATGACTAAATAATGAGATTGTAAGAAATAAATAACATCAAACATATATAAAAAATAACAGATAATACACACTATGATTTAACAAAATTTATATCTTTCAAAAATAATATTAAAAATCACTTTCAAAAACTTCATCTTCATTTTCAAACTTGTCAAAATTCAAATTTTTTTTTAAATTTACTAGACATCCGGAATAAGAAATATCTAACTTAAGTTACCAAGAAAGAAAATGAAATTGTACTGTGAGGAATATAATATGAAGGAGAGAGGTGTGGGCTTTTTCAAGCCACGCACTGCGACCAGAGGTCTATTGTACTATAGGAATATAATATAGATCTGCAAATTATATTTAGACGTTACTACAAACCTATTTTGACGACAGTAATGTTTATCTATGACAGTCAGTTGTGTTTCATATTAATGCGAAAATCCAAAGAAAAGGAAGAAAAACAATATTTAGGTGGCCCATTCATTACCATGACATAGTGGCCCATTCAGCCCCACCTATACCTTTGGAATACATTTAGGTTTTTTGAGTACTTTGAATTCAGATAACATCAAAATACATCTTAAGATTAGTTTATAGATATGGAAAGACTAGCTTATACATATGTATGCAGTGAAATACTTGGTACATTTTAGCTAGGAAATGTTTTACTAAAAAGGGAAAAACTTACTTTTCAGTCAGATTCTTGACCATGCCACTCTAGTTTAAAAATGGCTCAGCGCAAACGAATGAAAATTGGATGAGTTTAGTAGAACAAATAGCTACATCTATTGGTGGTATCAAAAAAAATTCATGCAAATACTTTTTCATATTTTGTTAGTGACCCATTCATCACCATGGCCCATTCATTACCACTCTCCCCTATATGGTTTGCAGTCAAGGAGTTGATAGCTTTAAAAGAGCCACTGGTCTTGATTGGGGACTATAATTTGACCAGGACCAACTTAGCTGGTCCCAGAGCCTGTTGTTGGTCGTCACATTTGTATTTGTATTCGTATTTTTGTAATTTTTTCTACTAAAATCACAATAAAAGCTTGTTTGTTTGATTTGAGATATTTCACATGAGACAAACATGCTTTTATTTTGATAATGGTTGTAATGGTCATAAGTGTAAACTACTCAATATTGTTAACGATCATTTTAACCATTTAAAATGAAAATTCATTAAAAGTGTGAAGAGTTAGATTGGGTCCAAATCACCAAAATTTAAAAAAAAAACGCTCAGAAAATCAGATACATCTTTTTTTACATAACAATTGTATATTTTATCTCTTTCTTTTAGGCTGCTTTGGCCGATTAGGGCTTCCAAAATATTCCGAAAAAAATAACTGCAAATCTAAAATTTATTTTAAACTTCAAATATGCAGCTCTTAAAAAGCACAGAGCACTTCCAACATGCAGTTTAAGCTGAAAGATTTTACGCGCAGAAAATTAGCTCAGAAAAATCTAATATAAAAATTTGACAGAAGGAAATATGTTTGTCCTCCATAAGTAAAAATAACAAACAAGATTACGAAAAAAAGTGCGCTTCGAAACGTGAAATGAATTTAAGTGAAAATAAGGTATTTTCTTTCCATTAGCTTTTTGTAAAATGCGTGAAAATCTTATCTTTACAAAAATTTGGTTTTAAGTCATTTTCAAAGAAAGAAAAATACAGCTGAATTACTTGTTCTTGTCCGTCGAGCTTTTAAGAGATTTTTCGATAGTTCTCAAATGATTTTCACTCTTTTCTGATAATTTAATGAAGCAGCTGAAGAAACTTCAAGCGAAAATAAATAAGGAATGCCTCAATTCCGTTGAACTCTTTTTCAGTGCTCGCTTACAAATCTCTGCGACTAGCACTGAAATTTAAGGATTAAATCTTTTCTTGGGGGGGGGGGGGGGGCACAAGGGAAGATAAAAAAATATCTGAAACATTTCTAGGTGACTTTCGTAGTTAGAACTGAAGCATCTTCTACTTCCTTTTTATATTGGTTTCGAGACAGTTTTAAATTGTTTTCCGGCAACAGCAAAGAAATGCAACAAAGATTGAGCCTTTGTTATTTTTAAGCGTACCCAGGTAGCACAAATAACCTTTAAATGAAGTTAAAAATACAAGACAACGTGTCTACAAGTACAAATAAAAGGTTTAAAAAGAGTTAGAAAACCTTTAAATGTTTTATAAACATTTTTAAGCGGTTGCTACAACGTTAATAACTATTTTACAACCTTAAAAAAAAGAAGTGTGCTACTTTGGTAAGATTCATTTAGCTATGGGACGAAAACTAAAAATTATGTTTATTTAAAACTTTCAATAGCGTGTCATATTCAAAGGCATGCATATATATCAACGTAAGAATGATACAAAAAAAAAAAAGCAACGAATTTTAACATCTTAAATTCAGATTAGGTTTTTCGCAATTACTAATTGCGATAAGTGTGAGTATGTAGATGTTTGTTTTGTGTGTGTGTGTGTGTGTGTGTGTGTGTGTGCTTGTAGGTGGGTATATGTGAGTGTGTAGGCGTGTGTGTGCGCGTGTAGGGTAGGCGTATCCATGTGTGTATGTGTCCGTGTAGATGTGTGTGTGTAGTCGCGCGCTCGTGTGTATAGCCGGGCATGTGTGTGCGTAGGCGTATATGTCGCACGCCTAGAAGAATACTGTCACAACTCAAAAAGTCGAAACTCTGAATGTTCAGAGATGTACCCAGAGCCATGATTTAAAAGTCAAAAAGAAACGTTTATTTTAAAAGCATCATGAAAGCAAATGAGCCGAAATGATCTAACCTAATGTATGATAGACTGCACCATTACTAATTGCTTTAATATATCAATTTCTTTTCCATATCTTAAATTTTTCTGTTTTTGAGTTGTGACAGTATTCTTCTAGGCGTGCGATGTGTTGGCGCGAACGTGTATGTGTGTGTGTGTGTGTGTGTTGTGTGTGTGTGTGTGTATGTGTGTGTGTGTGTGTGTGTGTGTGTGTGTGTGAGTGTGTGTTTGTAGGCTTGTTTGTAGGAGTAGGACTTGAGCCCCACCACCAGGAGGAGAGGAGGCTAAGGACTAGAGAAGGGCCTGCACTAGAGGTTTCCGTCCAATTTTAAAAGCAGTCACAACGCCAACTACGGTCGAATGAGATTTAATAGAAATCGCGATTCCTTAAAAAGGCTTAAACTTGTTTCTGACATAGTAAAAGTATTAACTCTCAAGAATAGCAGCCCGGCGTTCACTATTCATTCCATATATTTCTAAAAATTGTAATCATCAAATTTTTCGTTTACTTTTTTAATTGTTCATTCCTTTTAAATATCAGAGTAAATAACGTTTTATATTTTGAATATTTCGTCGGATAAAACTATACTGCAAAAAAATTAATTACTGCTTTTACAGTATACTACTGGCAGCAGAGGTTCGAGTTTAAAGCTGTAAAATGCACAGTAATAAATTGTAAAAGTGCTAATTTTACAGTTTATTACTGTAAAGCAGCAATTTTATAGTTTATTAATATAAAATTTGCAATTTGTACAGTTTATCACTATATAATAAGCAACTTTTATGCTTTGTTACTGTAAAATTAGCTGTATTATACTCACATCTTAAGAAAGATATTAATTTACTGGAAAGGGTTCAAAGGCGGGCTTCAAGGATAGTAAATGGGCTTACAGATTTAGATTATGGTTCCAGGCTTAGAATGCTTAAGATGTAGTCTTGAGCAAAGGAGAGTCAGAGGGGACATGATCCAGTTGTTTAAATTTATCAAAATGAATGATGTTGATGGGCTAAATTTTTGTTTGGAAAGCAGGACAAGGGGACACTGTTTTACGCTATTTAAGTCTCAGGCAAACCTAGAGGTGAGGAAAAATTACTATTTCAGTAGGGTTGTGAGTACCTGGAACAGCTTACCGGAGGAGGTTGTTATGAGTAAGGGAGTTGATAGCTTTTGGAGGGCCTTGGATATTTATTGGGGATTGTAATATTCGACTAGGACTGGCCTAGTTGGGAATAGAGCCTGTTGCTGGTTGTCATCTTTTGTATTTGTATTTGTAAAAATAAATTCTATTTTTTACTGTGTACTAATTATCGTCTGCAGCATTGATTGTTTAAAATTCATTTATAATTATATTTCAGCTGTCTAGTGACAACTGTTGATTTCTTTTATTGCAGCTTGTTGTTAAAATTTATCAGTTAATTTGATTTACAACTCCCAAGCTCGATCACGCTACTTTATGGTGGTTTGCAAAAATTACCAACAAAGGTAAAACATTGCTTTCCACATGAGCGGCAACGAAAGAATCTTTTTTTTTCTTCTGAGTGTTTCAGAATATGAATATATTCCGAGGCAAGTTAATTGTAAATCACCTTATAGCAAGCGAGTTTTTCACTACAAAACACCTTTGCTTAAAATACGTTATTTGCACTAGCGTCAATCTTATTAGCGATCAAAGTTTTCTTACAACGTCTCGTTAAAATTGCAATGCAATTTAGAAAATTCTAGTTGTTAATTAATATAACTAGACGTAAAATTTTTATAGATTTTAACTTAGATGCAACTTGAAAAATATTTCTATCGTTGAAAATAACGGAGAAATTTCAAAAGGAATTCTAAATTACTGATAAGCCTTTTCACTTCTTGCAGAAGAGCAGTTCATTTTTAGCATTGTATATAATATCTACAGAGTAACTTATTGAAAGAGAATTTTTACAATAGTTTCCGAGCAATTACTGTTTGTACATGCATCCCAAAAATTCCAAAATTAGCGTTTGTTGCACATTTTGATTGAATAAAAGAAAGGAGGGGAAGAAACTCGCAAAAAAGAATGAGATATAGTATGCGATTTACATAAATTTAAAACGCTTAGTAATATTTATTGAATTCTCATCGCTTTTTGTATGGGCCAGAATATAAAGAAGACTTAAAAAATCATTTTAAAAGAATAAAGCATAAAAAAATCGTACATGCGAACAAAAATTAGTGTCATTCATTAAGCTTAGAAGCAATTTATATGTTACGGCATGCGTTTGTTTTACCTTTCATCGCTACCATTAGACAATGGCCGTGGGGGCCCGATCGGTAAGGCATCGGACTCGTGTCCGGAGGGACCCGGGTTCGATTCCAGCCGATCAAAGATCCACCGTCTTGATTAATGGTGGCTGGGAGGCGTTAAAAATGACGTGGTCACAAAGTCCTCCAAGTGAAACGATACCTCTGGGGGTGCTGGGCCTAGGGTTTGCTCGACCCTAGGTTCTGGTTCAAAATTAAGAACAGAGCGCTCTTCAGGGCCATATTCCGGTTAAACCACGAAGCTGTGGTAGGTACGGGGACCCTGGAGTGTGAAATGAAATGAAATGAAATGAAACAATGACCGTAGTACCCCCTATAGTTTATTGGAGTTACGAATTCTAAGAAAAATTAAAGCGCGGAAAATGATTGATAGCAAACCTGTACCCGCGAGCCTGAATAACGAAGGTCCAAAAATGGATATACAGTGAAATCTGTGTATAACGATACTCAAGGGACCGAGAAAAAAAATTCGTTATAGACTTATCATTATAGACAGTTTGAGCAAGAGTAGATGGGAAGTTGGCTGGGACCAAACCAAAATATCGTAATAGGCAGGTTTATCGCTATGTACAGTATCTTTATACTCAGGTTTCACTGTATTTACTTTAGTGCTGTATTGTATTCTTAAAGCCCGTTCAAACGACTGTCGTAACTGGCGTAACGTACGTAACTTACGCAAAATCCGTAGCGACGCAAGGAAAAACCAGTTTTTTTGCCTGCCTTAACGCAAGATCTAACCTAACGCAAGTGCTGTAACTCACTTAAGAACTGACCAATCAGAACCTCGCAACTACTTTCGTTTGAGCGGCTCATCACCGAAGTACAAAATTACCCTATTTTGTGGAACAATCGCCTACAAAAATATAAAAAAAAAAGAGGCCACGATGTATTTTGGATGATGATCGCGGATCGCATGAAGAAAAATGTTATAAGTAGCGAAACTGAAATTTCTCTACTTGCATGTTCCGTGAAAAAATAAGATACACTAATAAAATCACTAGATTATAAAATCAGACGTGTCATTATAGAATTAAATCAAGAATAACAGAACCATTACTATATCAAAACATGTTAAAATCATCCTTTAACAAATCATTACCGCCGTTTTATAAAATAAAGTTTTTCACACGCTTTTTTTTTTTTTTTGTCAAAAACGCTTTTTCTTGGCTGAAAAAAACCAGAATTTTCTTTATCTTCAAGAAAACAGAGGTTGACAGTTCATATCATTAAGTTTGAGAGTAAATCGTTCGCTAGAAAAACGTGCCTAAACATCAAGATTTAAATGATTTCTTCTTTCATTATTCTGTTTAACAATGAGTTAATATTTTAAAACCCTTGTATAATTTAAAAAAATGTACGGGTTGTGTTTTAATTAACTGAATTTTAAATAATAGATACACTGCTCGACATTGGAAATGCAACACCAAGAAGGAGTGGTCAGAAATTCATGCACATTTTACCGTAGACGCACGTCACTGAGTTATGCAAATGATATGAAATGCGCAGGTCTCCGACGCACGTGAAGTAAGATATAAGAGAATGAAGTTGAAAAGTGGGCTATGTTCATGTTGGTTTTTCTGACAGACTAATTGTCGGAGAAATTTGGTTTTTGTCTCGAAGGATACGTGTGATAGGAGGAAATGCCACGCCGTCCTCAACGAAGATACTTCCAGCATATAGACGACTTTACAAGGGGTATGGTGATCGGACTGAGAAGGGGAGGTTGGTCCATACGTCAAATTGCAGCTGATACCCACATGGATGCAAGCACTGTGCATCGGCTGTGTCGGAGATGGTTGGAAAGAGGAAATGTAGCCACATTGAGGGGTGCAGGTGCAGCCAGAGTGACGTCAGACCGCTTGGATCGACGGATTCACCGACAAGCTGTGGCGGACCCGCAAGTCACTTGTACGTCGATTCTGCAGCACGTGCAAGGTACCCTGGATGTTCCTGTGTCGACTAGAACCATTTCCCGTCGACTGGTTGCACGTGGCCTGCAATCACGGCGCCCGCTAAGAAGACTGCCATTGACCTCACAGCACAGACTCCAACGTTTGGAATGGTGCCGGACCAGAGCGACGTGGATGGCAGAATGGCAAACCGTAGTGTTCTCAGATGAATCCCGCTTCTGTTTGTCCAGCGATAGTCATCGCATACGTGTGTGGCGTCGACGTGAAGAAAGATCGAATCCGGCAGTAACTGTGGAACGCCCCACAGCGCGACAACGTGGCATAATGGTTTGGGGCGCTATTGCATACAATTCCGTATCACCTTTAGTTCGTATTCCGGGCACTATGACGGCCCAACGATATGTAGATAATGTACTGCGGCCGGTGGCAATCCCCTACCTTCAGGGTCTGCCAAATGCAATTTTTCAACAGGATAACGCCCGGCCTCACAGTGCTCGAATCAGCCAACATGCTCTACGAGGTGTACAGATGCTTTCCTGGCCACCATACTCTCCTGACTTGTCACCAATCGAACATGTGTGGGACGTGATTGGACGCCGTTTGCAGAACCTGTCACTGCCTCGTTCAGAGGACGAACTGTGGCAAATGGTTAAAAGGGAATGGAGTGCCATCCCTCAGGACACCATCCGCAGGCTTATTGACTCCATGCCTATACGTGTTTCTTCGTGCATCGCTGTCCGCGGTGGTCCTACTTCTTACTGAGCCGACGCCGTCCTCGCTCTAAATTTTGCTTATTTATTTTGAAATAAATATCACTTATTGTTCCATGCTGCCTCTGTCTTCTTACAAAATTTCATCAATTTCTGACCACTCCTTCTTGGTGTTGCATTTTCAATGTCGAGCAGTGTATTAGCACGTCATTCTCGCACCGCTGATTGGCTGAACGTAACTCGGCTTGTGTCTGTCGTGTGAACGATGCAGCCGCGGAGTTTACGCTTTTTACGTCAATTGCGTTGCTTATGTACGTCGTTTGAACAGGCCTTAACTCTCATTTCGCATAGACCTATAAGAACGTTATTCTATAAAACAAGTTCCTTCACAATTATGCAGCAGTGTTATGCAGCGGTGTTACCGTCCCATCCTTTCTATCCCATCATGAAAACTTTTTTGCTCTCCTGAAAAGTAACGAAAATGGACAGATATTAGTCTGGCTCGTAGGCACAGAAATATCCTCAATAGAAATTGAATAAAGTGGATTTTTTCTTGATTATAATAATTTCATAATTTCCACTTTGGAGAATTTTTCAATTTTAAAACAACTTTTAGGGGAAATATTACAACATGGAACATGTCAAATTGGCGATAAATGTCAAATCATCCAATTTTCATAAAAAATTTATTGCAGTGCTATTGAAATTTTGGGTTAAATTTGTAACCATATTTTTCTCAACTAAAGCGCTAGAAGAATTCAACGAAAAAATAAGAGGATGCGATCCAGTGAGAACAATAAGCAATTCGTGAATGCTCAAAACTAGTCAGAATACGTTCAAAGAGATTAAAATAGAAATTCATAATGAAAAGCGAGTGAAAAATTCCTCGTAAATAGAATTTTTTTTTTACTTCGTACAAAGAACACCACTCTTTGTTAAAATAAGAATTACGGAAAAGCAAGGCAGATAATTGCATTTGTACTTACAATAACGATAAAAGATTTTTCTCAATTTTTTGGATGCTTTGCGTCGTACAAAATTTTGCACATGTATTGATTTTTTGTTTCATTATCATCCCAAATGTAAAAACTTTCTTTAAAAAACTATGAATATTAATGTGATAGTTATGAAAATATCTTATAGGGATTAAAGAACATTACTTTCGGCAGTTAAGGAGCAATAATATCCTGAGTCAATACATTTCTAGTGTTTGTGAAATTATATTCATCATTAAAATTTGGTGCTTGACTTCATTAAGAGTGATTATTGTTCCCTAATTATCTTCTAATGTATGGCAATTGAATAAAAATGTTTCATTTTTTAAAAAAATATTTTCGTACTTGAAATGATGATTTTTTTCTACTCTCCCAAATGTACACGACACAAGATATGGACATGGATCAGTGAAGAAGCTAAAACACAATTACATAAAAAACACACAGAAATCGAAAAAAAAAAACAACAAATACTATAAATGTACACACACAAAAAAGTCCTAAAACTACATAATATTAAAAACTTTTAAAAAGTCTAAAAGAAATTTGATGAGAAAAGTTCCCTCTTTGTGAAATGATTCTAAAACAAAGAAATAAATTAACTAATAAAATTTTTTTCACGTATTAGACCTTTATTTTTACTTTATTTATTTATTTATTTATTTATTTATTTTGTAGTTACTGTCCCTGGAGTTAGTCCCTTATGAATAGATAGATAAGATAAATAAGCAGAATTCAAAGTATTGAATCCGGGTTACTTATCTATTGTTCTAAAATTATAAACATTTCCTTTCCTTCTCTCTTTATTTTTTCCAATAATGTTTTAAGGTTGCTCTATGCTTACTTCTATCAATATTGATTTAGAGGAAAATTAAAAAGAAAGGAAAATATTCATGAGTGTTAAGTTCAATGTCTTATGACAAAACTAATAAATTTTTCACATGTTACATATTTTTACGAATTAGTTCTTCGCTATTAATGTTCTTTAAAAAGCCTAGCGGAATGAAAAAGTTTGTAAAGGTGCATATATTAAAAATAGAAACTAAAAGCATCAACTGAAAACGATGTATGCTACAGTATTTATTCTGCCGGATTGCATATCTTTGTTTAGTATTACATATTCTGAGTGCACTGATTTCCTTCAGGGCTACTGCTGGAACTTGCGTCTTTTGTTTTTGCAACCTCGAGGGAGAATACAACATTCTTCCAAAAGCAAAATGAAAATAGGATGAAAGTAGCATGAGATGAGCAGGGAGGTTTTTTTTTCCTTAGTGTATTATGATATGGAGTAATGACAAAAGAAGTAGGTTATATAATGTACGAATGTTTTTTGTGCCGAATCCATTACTCACCTTTTAGGACGTTTTCTTAAAAACAATAAATCGATCATCTGGAACAAATGCGGAGATTTTATTTTTATGAGTTATATGAGTTTGAAATTGAATACATTTAAAAGGCGATGTTTTTCCTGCTGAATTGCAAGAACAACACTATGCAGCCATTATTACACATTCAAGGCATGAATTGTTTTAATGCCGGCCACCTTGTCTAGTGGTCAGAGAAGTCTGACCCGGATGGCGTGGTCCCGGGTTCGAATCCTGGCTCGGACATGAATGTGCTTTTTCTCTCCTGTCCTTGTCCTTTCTTTGTGTGAATGTGTTGTTGTCCTGTGAATGGATGCCCACCCTATTAACAGGTCGATGTGACACATGTCTACTGTAGAAGTCGGATGTCACACAAAATTACGGTACAGTTCGAAAAGTGAAGCAGCGCACCCCAAACTGTCAGCTTGGTTGGCACAAGACAACAGCATTAATTGTTTCAATCGAATAAAGGAGCACTGTTGATGCATATTGAATTGCACTTTGGCAATTGCATCTGAATACCTTTAAGAAATAATATTTATGGCGATAAACAGTTGGATTTGAATTCTGCTAAAGAAAAACCATTTAAAATATATTTGTGGATTCTCCAAACGATATATTTAAACTCCTTTATCCAACCGCGCCACCGCTTTTTAATATTTAGATTCTATTCATTAAAGTATTGTGTAAAAAAAAGTTAAAAAAAAAACATTGGTCTATTTTTTGACCTTAGCGAACACAATAAGCTTTAAAATGAAGGATAATTTTTGGAATTTGATAAAAGGATGAGAAGATCTTACGTAGTGACAGAAAAACAGGTTTGAGAAAATAATACATAAGATGGATGAAAAGATAATTCGACGAATGTCAATAATTATATTTCATCGCTGCAAAAAATTAAATGTTGTTTTTACTGTATAATTCAGTTAACTTTATAGTAATAAACTGTAAAATTTCTTATTTTACAGTAATAAGCTAAAATTGCTAACTTTACAGTCTATTGCTGCGCATTTTACAGTTTTAAAGTGGAACCTCTGCTGCCAGTATTATACTGTTGTTTTTACAGTATAGTACAACTAATTTTATGATAATAAATTGTAAAATTGCTCATTTTACAGTAATAAACTAAAATTTCTAATTTTACAGTTTGTTACTGTGCATTTTACAGTTTTAAACTGTATGCCTCTTTTCACAGTTTTAATCTGTGTAATCTCTTTTTGCAGCATTATACTGTAAAAACACTTGTGTGCAATTTTTACTGTAATAACATTTTTTGGGGGGAATTTAAAAATAAATGCTGCTTTTGAAAAAAATCTGAAAATTTCCTAAGCATTATTAAATTTTCTTTAAATACATGAAACTAAAAGAAAAACCTATGATGTGTTTGATACAAGACATAGGGTTTTCTTTTTTTTGTTTGTGTGTGGGTGCGTTCAAAATTAAGCTAAACAACGTAATTGATTTCTGAAACTGCTTTTCATCTGTATGAAAAAACATCTATTTATAGGGCTTTTCTGTTTTTCATTCGCTGTTAAAGCACCAAGATTTTTAACACTTAAATAGATTAATATAATATTTGAAATTGCTTCGATGTTTTCAAAACGGATAAGCCCACGATCTTCTTTCAAAACTACTATGCGTGTAATTTTTACTTTTTTTTGAGAAGGGGGCGGATAAAGTAATTCAAAGAAATTGATTCCAATGAATAGAAAAACAGCGAAGGAAATTGAACATCCTTTTATTTGAATGTACACAGATTTTTCTTCTGAATTTCGACTGGAACTGGTTTTCTATTTCCATGCGCTGCTTAGAGATTTTCAAATTAGTTGCGAAAGGGTTTTTTTTAAGAGAAGCAAAAATAACATTCAAATTTTAAGAGTACATGTTTTATGATCTGTCCTTAGGGAGAACCGAGTTTAACTGATAGCAAATGTTTATTCAAATACTTCTTTCCTCCAGGAAAGGAGCTACACTTTAAGGAACATGTTTTATTCATTACTTAGACAAATTTGAAAGTTTTTTTATGTACTGTCTCCACTTATAAGACCAAAATGAAATGTACATGTGCTGTACATGATGATCACTAGAGGAATCATATGTATAGTTATGAAATTGGAATTTTAATTCTTCACCTGAAGAAACATGAATTTTTAAAACTCCACAAAACATTTGCGAAAATTTGTAGCATAATTTAGATGTGTTATTACGTGGATGGTGCTGAACCTATGTTTATTTCTCTTAAGACTTAGGTATATTTATACATAATAAACATTCAATCGTAACTAACATATTGCTGAAAAGATAAAAAAAAAAAGGGGGGGGGGGTACGCCCACTTTTGAACCATTCTGCATAAATCTAAAATATCTTTTTGATTTTGAACTAAACACACTTTTAAATAGAAGTACTTATGAGTTTTGTAAAAACATTACACCTTTCTAGATAACTTTGAGCGAAAAAAATCTCTACTCATACATCTCCACTTTTCAAAAGAAGTTACCTGACAACTTTCCTCTTTTTTTACCAGATATATTACTGGCAGAAATTGGGCACATTGGTTGTTCATCATTTTCCTTGAGCCTTACGGGATTATTTTGCAGTAAACAATTAAAAAATAATTTTTGTGAAATGCATTTGAAATGAATTAGTATCCTGGTTAACCCTTTATGGTTCTATTGTGGTCCCCCAATGTTCTATTGTGGAATAATTCACTTAGATACTGAGGCTAAATGATTCTGGAGGTATGTGCCTAATTCGGCATACCTGACGTTAAAGGATTAAGGAAGTTCTTTTTGTTTAGAGGTAACTTAATTAGGGTAATTTAGGTAGAAAAGGAGTCAGTTGGGGGTAATTAAGGAATTTAAAATATATTGCTTAAGTAGCGTAACTTTAAAGCAGAAAATAAAATATCTAAATTCTTTAAAAAATATATTTTGTACTCCGCCTCATAACAAGATTTCTTTAATCATTTACCGTATTTCATGGATAATTATTAAGGGGAAAGAGCACTTTTTCAACAGATTTGAAAAAAGCTTCCCAACAGTGAATTCAGAATTTTTAATCGACTTCAACAAAGGAGGAGGTTATCAATTCAAAGCGTATGTTTTTTTTGTTGGTTCGCACATAACAGCTGATCTACTGAACCGATTTGGACGATTTTTTTTAAATCGATAGAACTTAGGTACCATGTACTCATATGGCGATATTTGTTCACTAGAAAAAAAGTTATTATGGAAAACAGTAAATTTCATGTCATTTCCCCATTAAATGATTAAATTTTCAATCCATTGTTGCAAAAAATTTTTGCCTCGCAATAGCAATATTAATAGTAATCATGATGAAAAATTTGAACCAAGGCTTAACTAAATCTAACATGAAACTCATTTGCGGTAACGTAAGTAGTATGTGTTAAAATCTTATGAACAACGAGAAACTAGAATTGCTTTGAAATATAAATTAGTTGACAAACCGTTGATATTTAAATGGCTTTGATTAAGCTAGTACACAAATAAATACCAGAGAATAACAAAGATTTTTTTTTAATGTCAATCGTTTATAATTTTAGACGCGTTGATAGTTTCTTCCTTTTTTTCAGTTTATTTTATGGAGCATTTACTTAAGAAAATTAGGTGAAGTTCCGTAATGGAAACATTACCTTATTTCATAAGTACACTTACACTAAAAATAATAAAATAAAATAATTTTGGAAAAAAATAGAACCGACTTCAGTTGGAAATTGCTCTAAAAAGTAAAAAATAATTTTTTTCATTGAACACCATCGAAACTACTTTTAAACATAAGTTTTGAAGTCGGCGCAAAAACGATAGGTCAAATGATATTTAACCATATTTTGCCAACATTTTTCAGAGAAACCATTAAAAATTAAAAGCAGAATATTTGTACCATTACACGAATGTGTGGTAATGAATGAAATGTATGCGAATGCTTTTAAAGAACCTGGATCCATTAAAATGTATATAGTTGAATTATAGTTGCGTATGATTCTATACATTGTTTTTGCGCCGACTTCAAAACTTATGTTTAAAAGTAGTTTCGATGGTGTTCAAAGAAAAAAAATATTTTTTACTTTTTAGAGCAATCTCCAACTGAAGTCGGTTCTATTTTTTTCCAAAATTATTTTATTGAATAGTGTACTATACGAGCTGTGTATATTATTGAAAATTTTTTTGGTAAACTAAAGAGAAGAAAAATGAGAAGAATAAGGAAAAACTGACACCCTTAGAAGAAGATTTCAGAAAGAAACGAAATTTTGCATATCTAAGGAAAACAAACTAAAAGCAATCATTTTAGTACTAGAAACGCCCTAAATTAGTTAAGGTTTTAGCTAGGGATGCACCGATAAGCAAATTGGCCGATTACCGATTACCGATTAATCGGCTGATTAATCGGCTAAGCCAATTAATGATGAGGGTGATTATGTTCAATACTATTAATTTCACCATCACTGTTTTGTCTTTTGATTTTATGATTCTGAGTTTCGAATAGTAAGTAATTCACTTCTGATAGAAGATTTTTTTTTTTTTTTTCATTTTCCTACTTATCCCAACATAATTTCATTTTTTTTCAAATTTCAAAGAATAAATATTCATATTATTGCATTAACACGTTGTTAATTATGTGAACTGGACATGAAAAGTAAAAAAAAGAGGGGGGTGAGGGGGTGAGCACTCTCATTTAGAAGCACCTTCAATTTAAATATTTCAATTCTTAGCAGCAGCCGGCTACCTTGTCTAGTGGTCAGAGCAGTCTGCTACGGATGGAGTGGCCCCGGGTTCGAGTCCCGGCTTGGGAATAGATGTGCTTTCTCTCTCCTGTCCTTGTTCTTTCTTTGTATGAATGTTTTGTTGTGTGAAAGGTTGCCTACCCTGTAAACGGGTACCTATGGCATGCGTGTACTGTGGAAGTCGGACTTAACACCAAATTACGGTACAGTTGGAAAAGTGAAGCAGCGCACCCCAAATTGCCAGCCTGGCTGGCACACGACAAAAAAAAAAAAAAAAAAAAATTCTTAGCTGCAATTTAGTTAAAAACTTGAAATTCTTTATGAAAATTAGAGGGATTCTAAAAGCATAATGCTAACTAATGAGAAAAGTATCGACACATTAAAAATGTTGCAACATTGTCTATGTGTATATTTATTCAAAATCGGAGAATTATTTTATTAAAAACTTTATATCAACTTGAGGATTATTATTACTCTTAATAAAATTGTTTATCATAGTTTCTTAGCGAAGGTATTCCTTAAAAAATAATATTAAAAAACTATTTTTTAGCCGATTAATCGCCCGATTTTACCGATTATTAATAATCGGCCAAGTAGCCGATTATGGCCGATTAATCGGTACTGCCGATTATTCGGTGCATCCCTAGTTTTAGCACTGTATTGCAACACTTCCAGCGAGAATAGACAAGGCGATACAGGCAAGGTTTGACACAGAACAGTCTTCTACAGCATCCTACGTTATCTTATACCGTAGTTACTGTAAACGCACCACTAATTAGACCACTAAAGGTAGTTACAGTAAAGACCACTTATTCGATCAATCTCATATGCTGTCCAACTTCATATCTCAAGCGATCCGAGTTATGCTCGATAAAACGTTAGTACTTACAATATTTTAAACATAATATTTTAATTATCAAGATTATCAGTAGTATTTTAGGTAACATTTTGTTCTTTTAAGTGGACTGTTTAAAATTAACTTAAGATATATATATATAGAGAGGGCCGTCATAGCACAGTCATAACACAAGGAATAAATAATGGGATGACTGTACATGAAAATCCTCGTAAAATTGAATTTTTCAGAAAAACGTGACATGATAGATATGTTTCATTTTTTTCTGAAATCAGCATCAAGACTTCCCAAAATTCAAACAATTGCTTTTCTTATATTTTTTTCATCGCAAGATTGCGTATTTAGAAACTTTTTTTTTGATGCACAATAATGACTTCATTGCCAACTTCTTGAGATATAGCGGGCGCTCTTGTTTGGGGGTTGGGGATGTTCGATTGCACCATTCACTTGATTTGATTGACACCAAAATAGAATCTGCACCTGTACTGTTTTTTTTTTTTTTTTTTGGCTAAATCCGTAAATTTTTTCATGAGATATACGCTTGAGCTTTCTGAAGCAATCGATCTTGATAAACACATTACTTCGAAGAAAATATTAAAATGACACACTTT
Source organism: Uloborus plumipes (assembly GCA_038373865.1). Taxonomy (NCBI): domain Eukaryota; kingdom Metazoa; phylum Arthropoda; class Arachnida; order Araneae; family Uloboridae; genus Uloborus; species Uloborus plumipes. The sequence goes on from JAXGGA010009760.1 coordinate 34,523, forward strand.
AAATATTGGGAATCCGTTGAAATTTGAACATTTTACAAATGTAAATTCTTTCCAATATATTGGATATAGAATAAAGTAAAGAAGATGAAATGTATTTTACCTGTTAGCTAAGTAGCATTTCAAACTGACTTGAGAAGCAGGACATTTTAAATTTATTCTTACTACGTGTAAATATTTTACTTGAATGATTTCCCATCTAAGAATGATAGAAATAATAATTTTTTAAGATCTAGAATACGATAAGCAATGAATGAAGTGAGCGGGCGCGCCCTTAAGAGAGCGCATGTACCACGACCACAAGGTCTATTGTACAATCCCAGTTGGGGCCCTTAATAGAGCCCGAAAGCTAAAACGAACTTTAGTAGATGTCTAACAAGTAAGCTAGACAATTCGTAGAGATCTAAACAATGGTAGCCCAGATGTTCAAATCTGTGAGCAGAATAAAAATCACAATCACACAGTACGTGTTTTGTGCTTTTTCTGCCTCTACGACTGGGTCATCGGTGACACCTAGTAAATTGAGGTGCCTATGAAGAGAACAGTGTCTGGTAAGAAGCCCAATGGACATTTTGAACTCTTTCCTACTCAAACATCGTAGCTGCCCGAACCTCAACCAGGGTTGACGTTGATAGAGAACTTTAGCTTGTCTTTGTGAGTCGGACTGAAGCCACCTGACATACGAATCATTCATAAGCAGGTTTCTTATAGTATTCCTGACTTTATTGTAGGGCAAACCAAGAGCAGGTTCAGGACCCACAAATGGTGCATTGGAGGACAGCTTGGCAAGCTGATCAGCAACTTCGTTTCTCACAATGTCACGGTGGCCAGGAACCCAGTACAGGTTAACCTTGTTCTTGCTGTCAAGCCTTACCAGTGCATTGTGGCACTCCCAAACTGACATAGTAGTGAAGCAGTAGCAATTGAGGGCTTCTAAGCCAGCTTGACTAACAGAGAAAAATTTTAAAACCTTACCAGTTAAGCCGCGTTCAAGGCAGTTAGTTACACTCGTCAGGATGGCTAGATCTTCAGACTGGTAAACCGTAGCCAGTTTCCTAAGCGAAAAGAAAAGCTTCGTTTTGCTGCTGCTGAAAAAAGCACCAGAGCCAGTGCTGGAAGAAGTCTTAGATCCTTCAGTGAACCAAATTTCATTTGCTTTGCCGATAAGCGTCGGAGAATCCTTCCTTCGTTCTCTGAAAGGGAATACAATGCTATAATTGGCATTGAAACTGATATGTTTTAACAACCAGTCGCTCGGCATCATAAATACGATAGCAAAGGTCGAACATATTGCCGGCCAAATGTGCTTGGAGTAAAGAATGAGCCAACTTTTTTCACTAGTCGGGTTTTTCACATTTTAAATTAAATTGAAAGCTGTGTAGTCCTAAATTTTTAAACATTTGGCAATAACTATAACTTTGAAATATTTAGCTACGCAATCGCAGTATTAGAATAGAAAATTGGAAATAACCGCAGCAATTCAAATAACTGCGCAACACAACTCTAAAGTGGATGCCTCAAACAACATACTTTACTTTCGTTAAAATACAAAGATAATATTAGTTCTATGAGTAAAAAACAAACTCCTTTAAAGGAAAACATATGCGCAATATATGAGTTATATCTTAAAATAAAGTCACTTCACGACGTATTTTTTCAACCATATGCTGTTTTCTTATACATCTAATTCTTGAGTTTTGTTTGCTTAGACTATGATGATTCAGTTTGTAAATATTTTTGAATCAAGGCGCAAACATTCGTCATTGAGATAAATGCTTAGAAGTTAGAAGACAAACATAAGATGAAGCAAGAAATTGTGCGAGATACAAACCACCTACACTGATAAAATGCCATATTTCTCTTCTACGTTGAAAGAGATACTTGTTGAACCAGTTTTCGGCAGTAAGAATATAAATTGTAAGTTGACCTTTTTTTTGTACCACTTTCACTTTAGATATTTTGATTCTTTATCAAGGAGTTATTTTTCTACATTCAAGAAAGTGTACGATAAAGAGAAAATGATTCAGAAGAAACTATAGTTCAGTTAATTGCATACAAGTCAAGCACACAATAACAAACGAGAATCATAGAAGAACAAATAGTCACTAACCAACGCGCTACATACACACAATGCCGAAAACTGAAAGAAGCGAAACAAAAGCGAGCAATAATAAGTTACTGCCAAAAAATGATTTACACAAAGTTTTAGGTTTGAAGAAAGGTTTGAAGCAACTGTTGAAATTCGCGACCTGTAGCTGAATACAAGCGTCGCAATGACAAGGCACCAATCGTCGCAATCACGTGCTATTCTAAGAACTTTAAATCATTCGCTCTGCTTGCTGTCCTTGTGACGTATGTATTAGAGATTCAGGCTTCTTTAAACAAACAAGTTAAATCTTTCTTAACATTTAAAATATCGTTCGTAACATTTAAAATCGTCTGTGAGTTATAAATTTGTGACCTAATTCGTATTTGTCAGTTGTTGCAATTGTTATTACTAATGTCAGTAAGGAATCGAATGAGCCATAAGTGATTCCAGATCATCTCGTCTTTAGTGGAGTCCAAACACTCTAATCTATAGTCAGGGGTAGTCAAGTCGGCTGTGCACGAGTGGGATACAGGGGAGTTCTTGGGTCCCTTTTAAAAAGTGAGGGATCTGGTATGGCCACTGGTGAAGCGTGAGTAAATGTTTTGATATGATCTTGTTGCGAGCAGGAAAGACTCTCATGGACATCTGGGAAAATATCAGGGGTGGTCAGAAAGGGTTTTTCTCAGATGTTTTAGCTCAGTCTTCCCTGCAGAAGAAATCTCACTGAATATGAGATCCTTATAAGTGCGCACACTTTCTTCAGCATCAGACTTGTCCAAGAAATCTTCTTTCTTATTACCATCTACTCCAACGAGAGACGGAATTCACTGAAAATGATTAGAGTGTCCAGAAGGATAGCGAAAATTCTAAAGATATTTTGATGTGAATTTAATTATCCAATCCTCTTTACTCTCACAAGCTGAAGCCCTAGTCCACCCTTTTCTTTAATTGGATTCTTTTTTTTTTTTTTGCCTATCCATCCAAAAAAGCGTTAAATGTTTCACCCCCTACCCCTAGCCCTACTTTCATTCTTTGCTCAATTTTGTCTAATTCCATCTTTTGCCTTCTTGGTAACCTCTTTTGTTCTTTTTGATGAAAAGAGCGAGCTACCTTAGAAGCTTTGCATTATAAAGTAAAAATAAAATGCATAAAATAAACTAATTTTTCTTTCGCAATATGTATCTCTTAAGTTAAGAGAGCAACGTCTATCCCAATTAAGAGCAGGTGGAGGGTGTGGTGCCCTTCGTATCGAAATCTCTTTCTCTGCGGATGCACACTTTTAACTCCATTAACGATCGGCGGTACCTTCATCAGAAGTTCCCGCATATTTGATTTTACAGTTACAAAGCGGCGTCGGATCCAATTAATGACCACTCTCCTGGGGGTTTTGGTGACAAATTGTGCTAAATTACTGATGTTATAGGGAACCAACGCGACTCAAAAGAGAGGGCTCTATTCTGCATCATTTGGCAGTTTTTTTAAATACAGTGATAACTTTTACGTCCAGTTTGGCGATATTTTCGGCATTGGATGACATTTTTGTCACATTGTGCACCGACGTGCAATTGAGGCTTGATATTTGACACTTGATATTTAAAAATTTATATGTATGAATGCATTATTAATTGATTACACTGCGATGCAAAAGTTTAGACAAAATGCAAATATGTGAATAAAAAGAAAACTATTCAACGAAATGCTTTCAAATTTCTACTGCAGATACACAATATGGTCCCAAATACGTGTCTGGAGTTCTTATAACTATAACTGGAATCAAATTTTGGATATTACAAAAGATATTTTTTAACATTGTTACAAAAGTTTAGACAATAGTCAGATTTTATGCAAATATCCCTTGAAATGTGATTGGTGGTGGAAATGCGGGACTGTACTATTCATTTATAAAGTGCAGAGATTGCTGAATAGATAATCAAAATCATAAAAGCTCTTTAGTTCTCGTGTAAAGAAGATGAGAAAGTTTGGAAGCCGAAATTTGAAAATGAACCTACTTTATTAATTTTTTGTCTTTTAAATCGGCTCTAGTATGGTAGTACATTGTTTTTCACTTGTGGAGAGCAAATTCAGACATGCGTATCGACCAAAAAGTTCAAGAAAAATTATATTTCTTAATTATGAAGGAATTGAAAAAACGGCTCAGACTGACGATTCGCCCCTTAATCCTACAAAACTTCAACTTGGGTCAAAAACAGCACGTGACAGCATAAGTAGATGAACAACTGAATCGGAATGCATTAAAAAAACAAAGAATTGTACCTGAGCCTTTTCGGACAGAGTGTCCCAAATAAGCCAGATTTTAATGTGAAAAGCAGCATGTGTATCATCGTGACTAAAAAATGAATGGTACTTTTTTTGATAAAAATTATTAAAATTGGGATGGCCTAGATGGATTATAGTTCTTTTCGCGGGACTTGAGAAATATCCAATGACCATATGCTGTGCTGCTTTTACCAATAAAATCTGGCTTATTTGGGACACTCTGTGCGAAAAGGCTCAAGCACAATTCTTTGTTTTTTTTATACATTCCGATTCAGTTGTTCATCTACTTATGCTGCCACGTACTGTTTTTGACCCAAGTTGAAGTTTTGTAGGATTAAGGGGCAAATTGTCAATCTGAGCCGTTTTTTCAATTCCTTCATCCTTACGAAATATAATTTTTCTTGGACTTTTTGATCGATACGCATGTCTGAATTTGCTCTCCACAAAGTAAAAAACAATGTACTACCATACTAGAGCCGATTTAAAAGACAAAAAATTAATAAAGTAAGTTCATTTTCAAATTTCGGCATCCAAACTTTCTCATCTTCTTTACACGAGAACTAAAGAGCTTTTGAGATTTTGATTATTTATTCAGCAATCTCTGCACTTTATAAATGAATAATGCAGTCCCGCATTTCCTCTACCAATCACATTTCAAGGGATATTTGCATAAAATCTGACTATTGTCTAAACTTTTGCAACAATGTAAAAAAATATCTTTTGTAATATCCAAAATTCGATTCCAGTTATAGTTATAAGAACTCCAGACACGTATTTGGGACCATATTGTGTACCTGCAGTAGAAATTTGAAAGCATTTCGTTAAATAGTTTTCTTTTTATTCACATATTTGCATTTTGTCTAAACTTTTGCATCGCAGTGTATTAAAACAGAGAGATGACATTTCTCTGTTTTGTTTGGGTAACTCAAATGATTTTAAATTTGCAGTTGAGTTATTCCGTAAATCTTCTAATCAGTTTTCTCGATTAAATGATGTGATTGTGCAAATCGTCAACAAAATGCTCACTGATATAAAGGATTAATTTTTCTTTTTCTTTGATATACGTAGTTCATTTAAATTATTGAATACTGTAATAGACATTCCTCTATGATCCACTGCAAGGATTCTAGCCACTGCCACATTTTCTTTTCCGAAGGAGCTGCAGCCCTTTTAAAATTTCTAGTATTATTGCTGAAAAAACAATGTAAGTAATATTTTCGGGATTTGATGTATAAATTATTATTACATAATCAATATCAATGTATTAAGTTAAAGTTTAAACTTTCCTAATTGCATGTATTCTTTATTTCCTTAAAAATATTTCTGCAAAATTTTGGTCCTTGATTCAAAGAAAAACAAAATGCTTCGGGGGTACAGTGGAAGCTCTTGAACATTACCCACCATGAAGTAAACATATTTTAAAGTAGTGCAAATGGAAAAAAAGTAATATTGCAATTTAAAATTAAAATATCAATGGATATTGATCGACGGAATATTTACTTTAAACAGTACTTTCAATGAAATGTTATTATATCTAAAGAACTTAAAGCACTTAGTATCCCATTTATCTTCTGGTACTCTTTGTATAATTGATCTTCAACGTTTCTTATGAATATTAATCTGAATAAATTATTTTCAGTTGTTGTGCCTTCAAGCATATAAAATGACTGAAATTATCAAAACCAGTAAATTTGGTAGAGGTTCGAAAACAACAAAGAAACGTTTCTCATTTTCTACAGATTTCCAACGCTTTTTTGGGTCAGACTGAAGTTTTAACGATTCTTCACTCCCTCATTCTCATTCTTTAAAAACAATTATGCTTAATTTAACTTTGCTTCAGTATTTTCTATCTATCAATTAATATTTTTTAAAGGAGTTTTCAATTCTCAAATTTATCATAACTCTTTGAAAGTTTTATTATAAATAAGGTTTCTATAACTCCAGTGCACCATGCATGTCTTAAACTGTAGGGGAGGGTGGGGATGAATGGGACAAATGTCATGTTTTAATTAATATTCGAAAAGTTCTACATTTTTCAGTCACTTAACAATTTTTATACAAATATTTCAACTATTTGTTACACATAAATGAATGAATTCAGTCAATTTGCTATCACTTTACATTGCTAAAATATTTTTTATGATTGCATGTATTCTGTCCCATTCATCCCCAAGAAGGGGATGAATGGGACAACATTGGGGATGAATGGGACAAGTGAAGAAAATGACTAGAAAAATTAGTTTAATGTTTGGTCTTCTGTTTTTTTGCTTTTGGGACATTCCGTGACTGCACTAAGGCCTGTCTCATCACAATTGTACACATCTCCCGGTTCAAACTTTTATTTGTTTTGTAGCTTTTCAAGTTTCTCGAAAAATGTACTGAAATTATTTTTATTGAAACTGCTCGCTCTAGATTGGCTTGTATTTTCAGGCGTGCGGATGGATAATTCTGGGTGTCTGGACAAAAACCCTGAGAGCCAATCCTTTCCCGCAATTTTATTTTCCTCTCACCTTGATGGAACATTTCCTAAGAATTGTGAAAACTTAAAAGCTAGCTTCCTTGTTTGAACAGTTGTGAGACCATAACACATTTGAGATGAAATTTTCAAAATATTCACTCAACTGGTTTTCTTCTACGCTTGAAAATATTTTCCTGTTTCCAACATTTGGATTTGGAGCATAGGATTCTAAACCAGCGCTCTGCTTAGCTTCTTTCACATATCTGCCTAAAGTCAACTTGGGCATATTAAATGCGTCTGCAACTGTTCTTACAGGCATTCCCTTCAAGACAACCTCATTAACGGCTTCTTTAATCGTTGATAAGGCCCCCTTATTCGTTCCGTTTTTTTTTTCCAATTATGTGGCATCCTACAAATTAATTTTTAAAACCATGGTTACAAAATGCTGGTAGCTATTTTTATTTATAGATATTTTAAAACAAAAGGATTGACTGCAATTAAAGCTGTTACCTATTCTTAGTTAAAAATTCATGATGTGAATATAAAATGAATTGCCATGATCAGATTTCAATAGGCTAAAATAACAATGTAGTTAAGTAGTTTCACATTTTGTCAATGTAGTTTAAGAGTTATAATTACTTCTATACCAAATTTTAATTCATAAAAAATAAGAAAATAATTTAATGTGTTGAACATTGTAAGTTTCTGATGCAAAAGTTTGAAATCGGAAAATGCGGTGATTAATGGAACCGTCCCATTCATCTCCCAAACTGTTGTCCCATTTATCCCCATACTCACATGTTTATGTCTATCAAAAAGTAGGCATCGAAAATAAATATGGATTTTCTCCATTTCAGTCTGAAATCAAAGTAAAATAAGTATATTTTCAACATAATATAACATTATTTGCTTTGAGTGCAGTCCTTTTTAATAAACATTGGAGTAATTTTAACAAAAAAACTTACTTTTGGTATGGGAAAATAAGCTTTGCTGTCTTGCTTGCACCAACATGGAAGCAAATGCTTTTAAACACAATTTACTAAGTGGTACAGGTACTGCCATCGATTAGGTAAACTATCAAAAATTTATAGTTAATTTTAGGTATAAAAAATTCAGTTGTCCCATTCATCCCCTGTCCTATTCATCCCCATCCTCCCCTATTATAATATACTGTTATAATATTGCTGACTTTTATAAGACTATCTTTATGTTCTGCTACACCCCTCATGAGGAACAGTGGAACACATTGACTCCCCTTGAAAAATTATGTTCCGAAAAGTATCTAACGAGAAAAAATTAAAAAAAAAATTACAATGATAAAAATTGTGTTCTTTATTATTATTTTTAAACTGAGACAAAGGGCATTATAATTAAAAAATCTGACATTGTTCCCTCTTTTCTCATATTCTGTTTATGAAGCTCTTATTCTATTTTTTAATAAAAAAAGATGATGAAAATCTGTGCTTGCGTCATATTTACAGCATATTAAAAAGGCAATTTTTTAAAGGTGCTAGTGCAAAACACAAAGAACTACGTAGAAAATATACCGGCTTCAGAATAAATTTAGTAACATATTATCCTCTAACGAAAAAATAAAAGTGAAATATATCAAAGAAGGAAACGAAAAAAAAAGTTGTAACATTAAATATGACACAGTTTGAATAGAGCTCATATCTTAAAAAATGAAAACAAAGCTGTAGCACGCAATGTTTTTACCTTATTCGTGCTATGTTCAAATATTTAATACTTAGCTTGCTGTCATGGGAGACTTTTTTATACTTAAAATCAATGTATTTCTAAAAATACGTTACGTAGAAATGGCAGAATGTCATGCAATGTGTCTTTTTTTTAAACTTAATGTAAGACGTTTTTCAATACGGCTTTAAATTTTATGAATTTATTTAAAAACTTGAATATTAAGTAGTAAACAACTGCTTTTAAAATATTTCGAGCTAACGTGTTTTGAAAAGGGATAAAACGTTTCAAGGTAAATATTTGTGAAATATTTTGTGATTGTTACTATTTATAATTAGGAATCAGTTAATCATAAATTTTAAAATTGGAAAAACAAGGCAGTAAGAAAGCATTTTTTGAACATCAATATTTTGGTTTGTGTTGCTTTATTTCGTCCAAGAAAATGAATTTTAATTTCAATTTGTGAATTAGGAATTTCGCAAATACGTTTGGCTTGTTTTTGGCTTTTTGTGTTTAAAATATCCTTTTAGTTCATTATTAATTGCTTTTATCAAATCGATTGCTTCTCTTTCTCAATTCTTCACAATTTCATAGTCATTATGAGTATAGATGACTCAAGATATAACTGAATTAATATCTTAGTTACCAATGGAATTCACTGCTTCCGAGAGAGTATGTTCATTTTGTAATTACAACAACACTTCTTAAAAAAAATCAAATAAACTAGTTTAGAAATAAATACGGCAAGGCTAAATTTCTTGTAGAAGGTACACTGTTAAAAATTCAGGAAGCTTTTATGGTAAATGTTAACGCAAAATGTAGCGTTTACAGCACAGAAAATTTTTACAGTAAATTGTACCGATAGAAAAATTGCGATTGCAACGCCAATTGATCACCGCGTGACTTACTGTGAGATGCACATGACTCCCTATTTCCGCTAGTGTGTGTAAAAATTGGGTCCTATGCTCGAACCTTGTCGTTCGTATCTCACGCGTCTTTATTCTCGTTTTCTCTTCCGTAAAATTTTACAGTAAAAAAAAAATATTTTACGATAAAAGTTACTGGCAACATGGATGCCAGTGACTTTTACCGTAAAATTTCAGGAAAATTTTTAGCAGTGTATGATTACGGGAGTTCTCTTCAAAAGTAGTTTTTTCCCCTGAAACGCTGCCATTTCGTGTAAAATGTAAAATCTTAATAGAATCCATGGACGTCATTTCAAGTTTTTCCAGGGGGGGGGGGGCAAAGGGTGCAAACACAATGCAATATCATCGGAAAACAGCAAAAACCATTCTCCTTTATATGTAAATACATTGACTTCTCAAAGCCGGGGGGGGGGGCAATTGACCCCCCTGCCCCCCCCTAAATGACGAGCCTGATAGGAGCTAAGATGACATCAAATTACGCCTTCTTAGCACGTGTTGAAGGTTATTAACATTGTCTCGACGCTAATTTTATAATCAAGAGAAGCGCTTCTGAAAAATGTTACTTTATCCTATGGTCACCTAAGATCATCTTATATAATTGCTCATTATATTAAGATAAGTTTAATGTATAGGAATCCAGAGGTAGCTATTTTTCCAAGAGTGGTTGTACACTCCGTCGAATGTTACGGAAAGGTCCCCTAAGAAAGATACCTCCTCAACTAAAAACAACGAAACCCCTGAAACGCCTTGCCAAAACTTTCAGTGGAATATTCCGTGCCATGATCCTTTACCTTCATGTGAACCCTTGTTTTAACTATATTGCAAATCAAATAATCCTCAAAAGAGCAAGAAATATTTCAAAATAATAATAATACTCGTAATTATAACAAAATAATAATAACGATAACAACAATAATATCAGCATGACTACTAACTATTACTACTACTACTACTACTACTACTACTACAACTAATAATAATAATACTAATGATAATGATAATGAATAATAAGTAATAAGTAATAATCATCATCATCATTACAAAAGGCGAGAGGAATTATATTACTTAGACTAGTTTGTTACTTCGTTTTGACCAGTCTTTCATGGCATATGTTGCTGACGGAATGCAATTTCAGCAAACAGTTGGACCTAAGCATTTATGGATCTCAAGAGATCAGTTTCTGTTTTTAATTCTGAAGTTTTTAGCACTTTTGAAAGAAAGTTGCCTACCTCACACGCTTTTCTTTGATGGTGTTATGCCTTGTTAATTTATTTTTCTGGCTGTAACTTTAAAAGATTAAGTTAAAAATGCTTTAATTCAAAACAGGAAGCTCTGCCCTTATGCTGAAAAAGCGGCTCCAAAAAAAAAAAAAAAAAAAGGACGGGATATCCATCTCAAATCAATGGTAACATGAGCAATTTTTTACATATGGGCAATTCCATCGTTACAGACGTAACAATCGCAGACTTTGAACACAAATAATTCTGGTTTGGGCTGATGAAACTCTTCAATTTTTTTTCCTGTGGTGTAACTTGATGATGTTTATGCTACATTAAATTTGCGTGCAGATTGCTTAATTACAAAAAAATACAGAAATTAAAAACTGCCTGTTACAGACGTAATTCACAAAACAGCAAAAACTCGACTATGTCATACAACTTACAATATTCCTCTGAATTATACGGAAATTTTGAACTTTTTTTTTTAAATAAGTGTTCTAGAGACTTCAAGCTTTCTAAAACCATAAAGATTGTGTGGATTTTGACTGCCGAATTTGTGAAAAAAATTCATAAACTTGTTACGGACGAAACAAAGTGGTGTTACAGACGTAACATATCTGATTTAAAAGTAGAAAACAGTATTTTAAAGCAGGAATAAACAAAGATTTTTGTGCTAAAACAATACAGTAGCATTAATTAACACATTATTTGAATATTTTAAGTTATACTGCAACAGTTTTAGAAAATTTGGGTAAGTCTGGGGAGTTGAGAGCATATGCCGATATGTCAATATGTAACAATAAATTAATGCATCTTAAGACAATTATTTCCAAGAAAGATTGACACAAGAAAAGTTTAGAAGGGCCTTCACACAAATTTATTTATTTGTATTCTTAAAATTAATGCATAATGGGGCTGCTTCATAAAAAAATCGGGAAAAGTAAATTACTTCCTGGAATCAGTGGTTGGTCTTAGGAGAACTTAAAAATTTGAAAATGTTGGATAATATAGCAGAATACTAGTACCAAACTAAAATTTAACCTTCTTGGTGACAGTTGGTCAATTTTGATAATTTTTTTGAATGAAAAAATGTGTCCTATTTCGTCTGACGTTCTCGAAATTCGAACGGCATTTTCGTATTCTGTTCTGTCGGCTTTTGGCAAATTCGCGATGTTAGCCCACCGTTCTTCCAATTTTGGCGTCAGCTTTAAGACATTTTCCTGGGGCATATACATAATTTTAACTTTTTCTGCAATGGAATTTGCACACTGAAAAAAGGAAAGAGCGTTGTTGACAAATGCTGTTCTAGATCTTTACTCTCTGCCAAACCTGGTGCTTGACCATACCCCCAACTCCATCCACAGCTCCCTTTCCATGTGACGTAGCGAAAAAATGCCAGCTGAGGTATAAATTATAATCAGTTATACCATATGTGTATTTTATTAATCTTAAGAAATAAATTTCAATTACATTCCGACATAATTAAAAATTTCAAAATCAGAATACCAGAAACTTTAGTACTCGTGCCTTATTATGCTATATACATGTATTTCTCATCCTGTGCTTTTTACCTATTTAATTGGAAATTTACTTTTGCCACGGACGTAATATAGAGACATTTGTTATGTCCGAAATGTTACGTCTGTAACAGCATTAATTTAAAAACTAAATCAGTTACAATATTTTTAACTATGGTGGGCAATTACTCTAAGAATTTGCCAAAAGGACCATTAAGGGTTTTTTTTAATTTTGATTTTTTAGGACGTAATGACAACTTTTGCTTCTTTTTTGTTACAGATGTAACATCAAACTTCTTTTTTTCAAACTTCAATTACACAATTTAGATCAATTCAAAAGAAATTAATGAATGCATATTATTATAGTACCGTCTTAGTAGTTAAAATTGTGCTACAAGTAGTTATTTTTGTTTTTATTTTTCGATGAGAAATATGCATTTGAAAATGTGTCCTTTTTTCTGATTTTTACAAGTTCGTGAATATCGTACTTCCAACTAAGAAAACAAGTATTATTCTAACTCTCACCAAAAAACCAATGCAGGATTCTTAAAATGTACATCTTAAGCTTTAAAATGATGTATAACATAGCAACATAACTTCAATATGAATTTTTGACCAATTGGTTTCACTTTTCATGGAATGGCCCATATACATTTATTAGTTAAAATACATCGCATTTTAGATTTCTGCTGTAAAAGATGTCATTTTAAAAATGTATAATTCAGTGACATCAATTCAAATAAGATTCTACCCTTCGTCTTTCTAAATTATACGGGGAAAAAATCCTACATGCCATGTCCTGAAATTGTCTCATGGTGATAAAATGTTTGTTCTATTTCGTTCACCTGATCTGCAGAGTCCCAGGACAAAATGAGCAAACATGAGTCAGAGAACCGTATAATATAATTACTACTGCGAAGAAAATTAAGGCGAAAAGTTATCTAAGAAAGATAAGAGAGAATGAGTAGCGACTGAATAGAAGCTACCATGAGGTGCACTGTATTGCTGCCAGTAACTTCTGCAGTATTATGTGGAAATATTTTAATCTTTTGCCTAAGGCAGAGCAGGGTTCTATTTATAGTAGATTCACGAATATTGGATAGTTTGTATTCTGTAGTGTGACACATTTGGGATGGAAATTTTCAAAGGAAACCTATCGCGCCTCCAGAAAAGAAAACCTCTGGCGACTCACATATGTGAACAGTGAAAATTTCAGTTGTGTTTCTGTTTTTTCAATTAAAAACATATAAATGGAGTATTTGCTCATTTTTAAGGGGTCACAGTACCTTAAAAAATGACCAATTTTTATTACTTATTTCAAAAGTAAAAGTTATTTAAAACACTCGGAAAAAATAGCATTGCTCTAGCTAAATTATTTGAAAAGTTATGAGTGACTTTAGAGCATGCATGCTATGTGTTCTAATGGAAAAGCAAAACTTCAAAGTGCTTTTTTTCGATGATCAGTTTTTAGTGTTTCTGTATTACTGGAAATGTTAAGGAATTTTTTCTATTAAAGATACAACTTTAAAACAATATTTTTTGCACTCAAGATAATATATTTAGCAAAACTGTGCATTAAATAAGCATTTCATAAATTACTAAAATTTTTAGAGCTTGTTAAACCTCGAAAAGCAAAATTTTCTAAGAATTTTTTCCATAAAAGGTCACAAAATATTTTCAAATAAATATATAAGAAAATGAATGTACAGATCTTTAGAGGTAATTCTTGTGATCATTTAGCAAAAAGAAATTTTAAAATTAGTGCAAAAACAAAAAAGCCTTAGGGTTTTTAAAAAATGGAAATTTTCTTAAATTTTTCAAATTTTTCAAAAAAGTGGGCAAAAGTTTTAATGTTTGAAAATAAATTATTGATTGTTAAATAAGTGCGGAAACAAAGATTCCAAAGAATTACATTTTTCACTTAAATTTTAGAAAAATGTTAGAAAGGTACTGTAACCCCTTAATAATATATTAAACATTCATTAAATAGGACACAGTGGTTATGAAACAATATAATTCAGATTTTAAAAAAAATACACAAAGAGCCAAATGTTTCACGCTTCTGCATTGCAAAATTTGCTCCTGTATGTGTGTGACCTTTTCAAAAATCACTTAATTTATACAACATAACCGATTAATGTTAGAATTAGATACATTATACATACGGTTAAAAAATCCCAATAATTGCATTTTTGGCAACTGTTTCAGAAAAAAGGGGTTTTCTTTTATCTTAATACTTCATAGATCAGTTAATCTTCTGTATTCAAACAAATCCTCCGTCAAGGAAACTAAAAGTTCTGTTAGTAACTAATTAAGTGAAAGGAAATCCTTGAATTGAAATGAGCTATAAATAATCAATCTTATCGCTTTTAAATAAATTAATTTAAACCACGGGAAAGTGGGCAGAAAAGGGAATGAAAATCTTTACATTTTTATTCCCTTTTCTGCCCACTAATATAATAAAAGTTTTTTTTTTGTTTTAGCTACTAAAACAGAGTTATAAATAAAATAAGTTTTTTTTAATAAAAGTTTTAACAATAAAAGTTTAATTAACAAAGTTTAATTTAAACATAATAAAAGTTTTTTTTTGTTTTTAGCTACTAAAAAAGAGCAAATGTCATCTGTAATCACGAAAAAGTCTCCAGTAGTGCAAATATTCTTTAGTGTATTTCATTTAGCAAGGCAAGACTTGTAAAGTGCAAAATTGTTGCACACACCTGAGTTTCAAGTATACAAGGTGGGGCAGTTAAATTGCATTAGTACTGCGCATGCCCTAGCCGCAGGACTTGATGTCTATATATATAAAATCAAAGTTTGATGACGTCACGGATTCGGGTCAAACGCTCTCCTGGAAAATTTACGCAACGTATGATTATGAAAATTGGTACAAAATTATTCCGCATACTGATGATGTGCAAGACGTAGCCGAAATTTTTAAATTCGTCCTAGATTTTTAAAAAATTTATTTAAAACTTATATTCACAACGTATCGCTCCTCTTTTTTTTGCACTCCAAAAGGGTTTTCTTTGTGATTGAAGTGAAATCAATTGCCAACTTCTGGCATGTGTCATGTGCGTTTATTTACAGTTTTCAAAGTAAGTGTCATTCGCTTTATTTCGTTCATTCCGCTCTGATTTATTTTCTTCTTTTGCTGGATTACTTTTTTTAATTTCCTGACATTTACTTTGTTTTTAGAGCAATAACTTTTCTTCGCTTTTACTTAATTTGGCGGATTATTTATTTACAAAAATTCTTCAATTCGTATTAGCACTA
>JAXGGA010009761.1:0-49973 GCA_038373865.1 Uloborus plumipes
AATATCATAAAAAGGGTGCAATCATTTTTTTTTTTTATTGCCGTGAACCTTTTGACAACCATTTGTATATTTTGTCTAGTTTTATAACACCTAATGGAAATTAATTTTTTTTCATATCATTGCCCAAATTAATATTGCTTGCTTAATCTTTTAAACTGTCATCAGAAAACAAATTTATTAGGGAAGTTTGTTTCTGAAAAGGCAAAGTTAATTTATGTTTTGCTATTTTAGAATTCAACTTGCAATTTCACAGAATTCTCTCTCTTTCTCTTTTTTTAGTAATTGTTCTGCTGAACAGCAAAATCCTTGATGTGTATTTTCATAGCTTTAACAATGTAATGTAACTTTCTTTGAAATTTATCAAAATCTACAACAAAAAGAAAACTTATGTCAAATTGTCATAGTAAAAAAGTGAATCCTGCTGCATAAAAAAGTCTTTTTAATAAATTTCTTTTTGATCAAGCCACGCTTTGTTCCAATTATAGTTTGCATTTGTCACGCTTTACTGTAGATATTCTCCTTTATTACAAGGTAGCATTGGAAAATGAACATCTTCATCAAAGGGGTGAAAGTTGGTACCGGCTTTGATAAGGACAGTCAAAGGCAGTAAAGGTGAATAGAACCACCTTGATTAAAGCTAGTACAGTCTTCAACTGTCTTCATGCAAGACGGTACCAGCTTCAAGCAAGGCGGTCAATGGCAGTACCAGCTTAGAGCAAGGTGGGTGAAGGCAATGCCGGCTTCAAGCAAGACGGCTGAAGCCGGTGCCGCCTATTTTCTAAGGTTGCAGATGCCGGTCATTTTTACTAGGGTACTCTGTCTGCATTATTGTTCGAATGACCTAAAAGTGCTCAGAATAATGTACGATCTTAGTTTGTAAATAACATATATAAAAGTTTGCCAATTTTCACGTTATTTGTTTAAATCAAAAGTTATTCAAATGTGCTTAATATTTGGAATGTAATTAGTTTAATCTCACTACCTCATGCCAACTAAAAGAAAATAATGTACCTTAATGAAATATTTATCTGCTTAATTGAGGATCATAGCTACCGATGAACTGGATCTGTGCTAGGCTCTAAGTACTTATAGGTTGAGTACTGCATAATTTTATTCCTCGAGTATGTAAACATAAAATCTACCCATTTTGAATAAAATAGGAACCACTTTGCCATATTTGAATATATGTATATAATGTTTTATAGCTTGTTCACCTTGTGCAAAGTATTTTTTGAAAGGGATCGGCCTGTACTCTGTCTGCATTATTGTTCAAATAACCTAAAAAGGCTCAGAAAATGTCCAATCTGAGTTTGTAAATAACATAATGTCAAACTAAAATGGGTCAAGGATGTGTATAGAGGAGACTGGGGACGGTTGTGACGCGGGGCGGTTGTGACAGTCGTCATATTAGCTAAACCATAATTAATACCTGGTTGAAGCAAAGAGAGAGAGTATCAGCATGTTTGTCTGAATGTGTGTCAAAGCATTGCGGTAGCCATCGAGCGACATTAACGCTAGCAGAGGGGTTGGTTACTTTTTAATAGTCAAAAGTAAGTTTTTTTGTTCGATGTCTTTTAGTAATTCCCGTTGAATGGGTACAGATAGAGAAATGAAAGTTTTCTCCCCGTTAGTAGTGAACCTTAATATTAAAATAGCAGTGATTACTTTTAATGTAGGCTATTTTGTATTTCCATGGCGATTGTTGTTTTCAAAAGTAGTGGATTGGGGTCGGTTGTGACAAATTGCGTGGGGACGGTTGTGACACGAGTAAAACATGTTTTTATCATATTTGATGCCCATAATACGCTTGGAGAAGACAGAAACAGGGCAGTGTGACCTAATGAAATATAAAGAAGCTTATAAAGAAGTGAAACTTTTTTTTCTTTCGGACAGCTTTGGAAATGCAACGTTAATCGTAAGTCTTTGCTACGAAACATTCATTCGTAAACGCGATGGAGCCGGCCGGCGCTGTCACAATGAAAACAACGTGTGCATAGGTTATATTGCTCATAATAAAGTGCTTTTGAGCTTACATATACGCTGAAAGCAGATATGAGAGTAAAATGGCTACTGAGAAATGGTCCCGTTCATTTATGAATAGAAATGTTTCACGTCTGTTCGTGTAGCTCATGCAACTAGCCTTTCAAGAGTAACAAGTTTTAATAAAACAAATAAATGTAGAATCTTTCTTTGATACTTGAGAATTGTTATGAATAGACACGGTTATGACCCACAGGATGTGCATAATGTTGCCAAAACAGACGTTACGAAATTCCAAAAACCTGATATTTTTGTAAAACTTGGTATAAGGCTACTTCAACTGAACGAGACACATTGTTAAATGTTAAACTTTCCCCAGATGAAGGTTATGCTGAATTACGTTTAATATTACTTGAAATTAAAAGTGATCTAGACTGTTTTGCTGTATTTTTGAACTTGTCACAACCGACCCCAAGCACTGTCACAACCGTCCCTGGGGTGAGGTCGGTTGTGACATTTTTTCCTTTTTTGTTTAGTTTGGTCCTGTGAGTTAACTATTGTACTTAGGGAGACAATTTTAGTGTTTATACGCAGGCAAATAAACACTTTAACATAAAAACAACTTTAAACCAGCTCACAGGCATTGCTAAGGGATCTATGCGGGAGCAAATGAAAATTGTCACAACCGTACCCAGTCTCGCCTATGAGTCAATTTTTAATGGGTCAGTGTTAAAGTGCGAAAATATTTCTCTGTGGGTTCCTTACTTTTTTTAATAGAAATCTTTAGAATACTACTTGGTGTTATTCATGTTCATGATTTATACTATCCATTATCTAGTTGAATTTTAGAAAAGCAATTTTTTGAAAAAACCCAACTGAGACTAACATCAATATATATTTTTCATTAATATTTATTTGATCTTGAGCAAACAACTTTTTGAAACTTGTGTTTTGCAATGCAATATTAAAAAAAGGGAAAGAAAAAGTGTTGATATTAAAACAAAAAATTGAATTGAATTGTTGAGTTTTACTGTTTGTTTCTTTATATTTTTATTACCTCACATCAATCAGTTTTCTCCAACCTGTACATTAAAGTTAGTGTCAGAATGTAAAAATATAAATTGTTGACTACATCATTAAATGACGTTACAAAATCTCCCTTCTCCAAAATCGTCCAGAATATTAGCAAGAAAGGCCAATCTGTTTCTATATGACGTCACGTTACAATCGTTTTCTGATATTCATGCGCTCCAGATGAAATCGTGCGAACAAAATAGTTCCAAATAATTTCGATAACTGTCTTTTAATGGAGAATTATATTTTGGAGAACTTTATGAATTTTACGTTCTTTAGCTAAGATTGTGTTGTATTTCAGCAGAATAAAATTGCTCCTCAATTGTCGGAACAAAACTTAGTTTAAAACTAATTTTGAGACTCCGGCCCTCGGACTACTTTGAAATAAATGGTTGAACCATAGCGGTCTGTGATAATTTGAAATAAAATTATTGATTTTTTTTCAAACTTAAAAGGAAGAAAAAAATGACTGGCATAATCCATGAATCTGTAATATCATATATTTTAAAAAGTCAGAAATTTTATCAGTTAATTTCAGTCAAAATCAATTATTTAAAAATTATATTTCTCTTTATTTATTATTATTTTAGGTTATTATTATTAATAACCTTCCTATAGCTCTCTAATTATACCGAGACTTACTTAAGTTTAAACTTAATGATTTCCTTTCTACAGATATCAATTGGAATTAGTATACTACCTATCGGATTTCTATTTATGTCAATTAAAGATTTATGAATATCCTTTGGTACCAGTATCCTATTGATCGGATTTCTATTGATATCGGTAAAGCTTTAAGTGATATCCATTGGGATGCTTTCCTACTGACCAAACTTCTATTGATGTCTATAGGCCTTTATTGATATCCATTGAGGATATGATCAATAGGCTACAGACATCAATAGCTTCTATTGATGTCTATAGACTTTTATTGATATCCATTGAGGATATGATCAATAGGCTACAGATATCAATAGCTTCTATTGATATTAATAGAGACATCCGTAGAAATCAGTTCATATCAATAGAACTGAACTGATATCAATAGATTTTTCTATTGATTTCTATAGGTCATTTTTAGTAGGGTACAACATGCCATGGCATTGATTCCGGTAAATCACGTTGTTGGGACATTCTCAAGTAACCGTGTCTCCTAAAAGAATGTAAAAAAACTACTACGCTTTCGAATTTCACAGTTGCGGCAATAAAATGGACATTTCTGCAACATCCCGATTTCTGCACTTATCTCCTTTTTCTGGTTTTTGTTGTCATTAACTTTAACCCATTAATGCCTAAGGCTCGACCGATGCATCGGCCAGGCCGATGCATCGGCGCCGATGGTTGAAATTTTTTCCATCGGCCATCGGCATCGGTCGCCGATGCTAAATTGGGAAAAACTTCTGCCCATCGGTCTCGAAAACATCTAAATGCCGATGGCTGGCCGATGTTTAGACAAAAAAAAAGCTTTCTTAAGAGGAAATTCTATCTTCTCTATTTTTTACTTCACAATTGTATACGTTTACCATGAGGCTTGAAATCGAGCGGCAACGGGACCAACACAGTTCTGGGTTTTGGAATTTTCCGAATCGGTCAGATACCGAAATTTTCACAACACAGGAGGTACTTTCCAAGCGATCTCTTTGATGAGAGTTTTTAGAATTACAGTAAAGCCTCTGAATGAAGGAATTCATTTTTGTGCATTTTTTTTCTTTTTTCTTTCTTTTTTTGTGTGTGAATGCGAATGAAAGCTTTTTTTTTCTTTTTAATTTGAAAAAGATGTCAGTCAGATTTAGTTGCGTTAGATGTGTAGTTGGCAAACACATTTATTTTACGAGAAGAAGGGATCGATGCTGTAAAATTTTGAGGAGGGGCTCACCTCTGGTTTCTCTGTTACGTGATAAGATCATTGTTTTCATTTTGCTTTTCTCAAATCGAATATTGTGTTACTCAATTCTAAATTATCAAGTCTTGAATCGAATATTGAAACTGTTACGATGTTTCCTTTAAGTCATATTCGTTTAAGCAGGAGTGCCCATCCGGGATTGTCATGGCCTATACTTGCCCTTCTATTTTTTAACAATTGTGGTGAGGGGTGGGGGACTTATTTGCGTTTTAGTTTTTATTTTGGTCTCCGTGCTATTTGGATTTGTGCTCTGACTTTGCTCTTGGGGGCGGGGCAAACTTGTGTTCAAAGCAAAAAAAAAAAAAAAACTTTTCCCATTGATTTATCCTGATATTTCTTGACCATGAAGCGTGAAACTAACAAGTATTTATGTGTATGCATAAAGTTGCCCACAACCCCCTTTCCCCCAAAGGCGATGGCACACCATCTTCAAATGCTACGGAACATCCCCCCCCCCCAAAAAAAAAACAAAAACCTGCCTACAAATTTGTGCCCCTAAAAACTTCAATGGTGCACTCTACGTTTTATCAAGTGTTTTCGCCTAATTGCCGATCTCATTATCATTGTATTGGCTTTGTTTTATCAATAAAGTTTTATCAATAAAGCTTCTTGCATTTTACCATTTATGAAAATGTATTAAAGCTCTACTAATATTTTAAATCTACTTTTAACACATTATTTTACTAGTAATGTATTAAATGAGTCATTCCACGTCAACTGGACCAATTTTTCAAATCGTCCCCACTCGACCATCTCCGATTTGGATTAGATTTTACATAGGTGTAGACATACCTATGAAACTAACCTGTGCAAATTTTTAGCTTCCAAGATCCAAATCTGGAGGAGCTAGGATCCCGCAAAAAATGTGGTCCAAAATGGCGGATCAGCTTCGTGAAACGAGTTGCAATGTTTAGGTTAAGGTTGCAGAAAATTTTATCACACTGGGGGCCTAATATTTTTGGAGCTTAAAGTACTTTTAGTTGTCAATACTCTCCAGTATTTTTTGTGAGATTGCGCTTATTAGATTTTGTGTAGCACGCATCTAAACTTGCGAAAAAACGCGATGGGCAATTTTTTTCCTTTATTTCAGGTTGTCATAAATTTTTAACAAAAACGATTTAAAACTTCTTACTTTGTAGTTCTATAGTCAAAGTACTTGTTTTTAACGGGTTGCAGCTGCAAAGCTTAAATATTGATTTTATAAAAGATATTGTCGTCCAAAGTGTCTATAAAAATCATTTTAATGAAAAATCGCCTGTTTTCAACTCAATATATCTCAAGTTTGTCACCTTCGACCATTTTTTCGTTGGTACCATTAGAAAGAACAGATTTTTTCCTATCGAAATGAGTTTTTTTTCGATGGTGTTCTTTCGAATAAGGATGAAAAAAATAGCTTGAAATAATGTCTGTTATGAAGAATTGGCATAATTAGGCTAAGACTGCAGAAAATTTTATCACACTGGGAGCCTAATATTTTTGGAGTTTAAAATACTTTTGGTTGTCAATTCTCTCCAGTATTTTTTGTGATATTGAGCTTAATTAATTTTGCGTAGCACGCATGTTAACTTGCGAAAAAATGCGATGGGCAATCTTTTACCTGGATTCATAAATTTTTAACCAAGCAAATTCAAAGGTTCATATTTCGTAGTTCTATTGTCCAAATACTTAGTTTTAATGTTTTACAGCTGCAGAGCTTAAATATTGATTTTGTAAAAGACATTGTCGTCCAAAATGTCTATCAAAATCATTTTAGTGAAAAATCGCCTGTTTTCAACTCACTATGTCTCAAGTTTGTCACCTTCCACCGTTTTTTCGTTGACACCATTAGAATTTCCAAATTGAAGTCCAAAATGTGCAAATGTCGATTATCTTTAATGACGTTAAGTAAATGATGCAGTTCGAACCCTCGAAATTGGAACTCTAAATTCGCAATTGTAGGTCATTTTTGGTGATAAGGGGATCACGGACTCGCCCCCATAGTTTTTCTGAAATTGAAGGCCTAAAAACGCTATTGTTGGTCATCTCTGATTACTTCAGAGAAAGGGACAATATTTGTAACTCTATTCAAAAAAATAAAATCAAAATTGAAGTCTTGAACACGCAATTGTCAACTATCTTTGAAGAAGTTGGGAAGAGAAATATGATTCGTGTCACTCTTTTAGAATTTTTTCGAAATCAATGTACTAAAAGCGTAAATGTGCGACGTCTCTAATGAGGTTATTATTGTGTAACGGAGCGCTAGCCCGTTCCACAATCCAATTCCGGAAAAGTTTTTGAAATTAAAATCTTGATACACAACTTTAGTGCATTTTGATGTCGTTTGAGAAAAGGATGGCTTTTCCTCTTAAAATGTTCCAAATTGAAGTCCTGGCAGAACAATATTAAGCCCCCTTTGAACGTTGAGAGAATGTATGTCCACAGGCTCTCCCCAGAGAACTTTCAAAAATTGAGGTTCTAAAAATACTATCTTTGAGAAAAATCAGATAAAAATTGAGTTATGGGCTCCTCCCCTATCCGGAAAGCTTTGAAGTTCAAATCATTAAAATGCAGTTGTTGACCATCGTTGATGATAGATGGGGGAAAAGGAATGCGATTTGATATTCTCTTCTGAAACATTTTCGAAATTGAAGTCTGTATGTCAATTTCAGGCCATCGTTACCGACGTTAAGTAAAAGCGTAACGTTCATGAATTACTCTGAATTTTTAAAAATGAGATCCTTTAAACGTATTTGTAGATTGTCTTTTACAAAATTATGAAAATTGATGCAGTTCATAACTCTCCATATAAGTGTTTTGAAATTGACTCCCCCCCCCCCCAAAAAAAAGGTTAGGCGATCTTCGATGATGCCAAGAGAAAAATGATGGGCTTCACAAAGTCTCCCCCGATATTTTTTCGAAATAGATATCCTGAAATGCATTGTAGGATATCTTTGTTGCCACCTCTCAATATATTTAAAAATTTCTTTTATTTTTATATTCATTTATTAAATATTTACTTTTTTATTTCTTTAATTTTTACTTATTTGCTCATTTAATATTTTTACTTTTTTTAAATTCATTTTCTGTGTGTGATAGTGCAAACTGCGTTTTCCTCTGGGGGGGGGGCAGTTGACTTTCTCCGGGAGGGGCAGTGCCTGACCCCCCAGAGAGATGCCTGAAAGAAACACTGATCCTCAGCTTAAATTATTGTTATGACTTTGCTCTCGAATCATCGAACGAGTCGAAAGAATGACTGCTCAGTCTTCGAGTGTTCTGCTTGCATACAGTTAAATTTATTCATGAGTTCGCCCTTTTCCTGTTTCCCTCATAAATGGGAATAAAAATATCATACTTTTACAAAATTGAATGCATTGAAAATAATAAACGAATAAAAATATATGCTACTAGCGCATAGTTGGTATTTAAAATTTTTTTGTTTACTTTTGTGTAAAAAAAATGCCCAAATTTAAAAAATACATAAATGTGTCTTTTTTTCCATTGCTCTTTTTTTTAATTAAAGTAATACATAAAATTTGAAGTTATTATTTTAAGTGACACAAGTAAGTGCAGGAAAATCTAGTGAACACTAAATCGAGTGGTAGTAAAATAGAAATTTAGGCCAAAATCGGAATTACTTTATCTTAATCATTACAATTAAACTGTATTCGTAGAAATAAAAGTAGAATGAAATGAATATATGACCCTTAAAATCTCTTATAACGTTTATTTTTCATCGTTTGATTTTTTTTTTTGCCATCGGCCATCGGCCGATGAAAGAGGGAAATAATCGGCCAACTTTGAACAATCGGCCAAAAATCGGCATCGGCCCATCGGCCAAAAAATGCCATCGGTCGAGCCTTATTAATGCCTGACATTTTTTTTCCAAAGATATTTTGTATACTGGTTAGAAACAGTGTTTAATGGACAGGAAAAATAATAAAAAAAATATTATGTGAAAAATAATTTTTTTATTAAGGAGAGAAAAATCGTCCCTTTGAAAGTTAGGTAGACCCCAGAGGGTAGATTCTTTTTTACTAAAAAAGTTTTCTGCCTACGATAGAATATTTAAAAAGACATTTTATAAGAAGAAATAAATCAGCAATTAACATAAACTGGGAAGCTGGGAATAACTTTGAAAACTTGGCTTTTTTTCTTGAGATTGTGAACGATGTGATTTTTGATAAAGACCATATTAAAACTGCTACGGAACACACTTTACAATGGTTATGTGCTGCAATCTGTTAATAACGAATTGAAGCAATGACAAAGTACTCATTAAACACTATTATTTGGTTGAATTGTTCATTTTGGGGAAATTCAGACCCTTTTTTTGGACCGTCCCTTAAAAGGGACGGTCCAAAAAAATTAAGGCATTAATGGGTTAAGTTGCACATGAAGTTTTCTTCTTCTGTTTCCTGGTAGGCTTCTAATTACACAGGTCTGCGATGAAAGAATTGTTATTCATTTAACTATTGGTTTCAACAGTATTTTCTGTGCTGACTACGGAAAAAATAATGAAAAAATTCCATTACCCTTAGATAAGTTACAAATTTCGCCTGAAATTTGCTTATTTTTAGGGTTTTCATGTTCAATTTGCGGAAAGCTTTTTCAATATTATAGCCTATATAAGTGTTAAATTTAGTTTGAATAATAGAGATTACATGGTGAATATGTTACGAAACAATGTGACCACGTTGCCTGCAAAAAAAATGTTTTTATTTATTTATTTGAATTAGACAATAAATCTAAATTGAGAAAATCCACTTCCTACTAAAACAAGACAATTATTACTCAATTTACTCCCTCTTCATTCCCCTATGTGTCATTATGAAGGTGTCACCTTGATTGCAATCAGTGACTCAGTGTGGAGCTATAGCCACTGTGGTATACAGATCTAACAGTTTTGTGCTCTTTTGAAGAAATGGCTACTAGAGGATAAGTCAACTCTCCTAATTGTTTCTGTTAAAAAAGTGGGTCTTAACGGTCAAGAAGCAACAAAGGAACATTTCTAATTTTGTTAAAAAAGTGTATTTTGCATAATTTGGTGTTAAGCTAGGGGACTAAGATAAATCTTGGGCTCCCCGTATAATGTATTCTGTGTGTTTGGAAGAACTGATACAATTGTTTCAAGGTAAGAAGAAATCAATTCGTTTTGGATTACTTATGATTTGGAGAGCGCCTGAAAATCACAGTTATGACTGGAATTTTTGTTCTTTAGTGCCAGGTTTCAATTTGCAAATCAGAAAAAAAAATTTCATACCCAACCAACATACGTTCGGCTATTCACACTGTTCCTAATGGACCTGACTTGACTAATTCCCTTCTAAAAACTTATAATGACTTTGCAACACGTCCATCACTTTTATGCTCTTTTTTGCTAGGTTTGATTGTTTTCTGCTTTTATTTCATGTTAAAATAAAAATTTAAAAAATTCAAAATTACCCGTTTTTTGTACTTTTTTCAAAAACTTCAACTTTATTTTGTAGGCAAGCCTTACGTGATAGAGAAAAACCAATGCCATTTTTGAAGTCAGCGCAAAAAAGTACATAAATATCAGTCAACTAAATCAAAACAATTTTTAAAAAGTCTATTTTTGCAGACCAGTGTTATGGAAGGTTCATTTTATGTTACTTATTGATATACATCTTTGCGTCATTTTGTTAAAAACATGTGCTCCCCTCATTGTTTCGAGCAGTGTGCAAGTACTGTTTCTGAAAATCTTCCAAAGGGTATAGCCGGGTTTATGTCAAATCTGCCCTTGAGCCCGATTTTTCTCTAACGTGGGGGATCATTTTGGTATCGAATAAGAAAAATTTAGCCAAATTTTTAGCTCTCTATCTCAAACGACTTTCGGGTTTTTTCAAAAAACCCGATCCTACGTTTTTATTTTTTTTCCCACAGAAAAATTCAAAATTAATGAACGGTAATTTTTTTTCCATATTCTTAGGAGTAAAATACATTAAAAAATATTATGGTCATAATGTTTGAACGAAAAGCCGATTTTTGGAGCCAAAAATAAAATTAAAATATTTTTAAAAAATTATTTTCTGAAAAGTGTCAATCACCAAATTTTGTCAGAAAGTGTCTTTTATACTCCTTTACACTCAGGATTTTTTTTGAATTTTTTGAAATGGTGGAACAGTATGAAAAAAAATTAAAATCTACTTTGTTTTTCATAATATTGCGCTTAAACAAAATTGCACGCTAAACAACTTAAACTAAGTCAGTAAAAAATCGCCTTCTGAGTAATTTTATTTTATTTATTTATTTATTTTTTGTATTTTCAAAATGAAAAAACCATATAAAGAAACCATAAGTTATTAGGAATGTAAAAAATGTTTTTTTTTTTTTTTGCTATTGTAAATAATTTATCTATCCAATAAAGATAAAAGTTTAGATAATTAAAGTAGTTTTATTATTAATTTAGCCACCATAGCATAACATTTTTGTAAATAACTGACATTCGATGTAATAATTTTTAACAAATATTTATGAGGATATTTTAAGTAAGGTTAATCTTCATCACTGTCTTCATTTACAACGACATTAACTTTTTCATCAATAAATATATGACTCAATATTTCGGCAGGCTTTACAATTTTGTTTACTTTTGAGAGCCGGCATTAACACCTTAAATCCCAAGTCTTTCAAATATCCTGTCACATCACAAAACCCTCGATCAACTACAATAATATCATCTTTCTTAAGTAACTTCATCAGACTATTAGGATCATTTAAGATGACTAGCATAATCTCTGCATCTTTCATATTAGCAGTGTATGACCCAAGCATGTCTATGACAAAACCATTTGTGGTGCATATCGTAAATCATTTACACAAAGGAACCTTTTTTTGACAAGAATATGACTTCCTTTGGTACTCATTATTTGCACTTTTTTGATGGAGAATATATGTTCCATCACATATAAATATTAACTGGTCATCTTTTACTTGATACAATTCTCTAGCAGTATTTGAGGTATTGGTGAGTAATGTCTTCCTACTGATGGTATCAGTTCCAAAATATCGAGTCAAAACATCTTTTTCAAACGAGGATATCACTTCTTTACAGTAGTCCGATACTATTTGTTCTCGAGCTAAACCAAAAACTGAGGAAAGTGTTGCGTTCGAATTTCCGGTTCTTAATTTGAATAAAAAAACAACAAGAGCTTGAGTAACATTACGAGAAAATAGAGTTTTTCATCGACGTTAACATTTGACGGAGTTTTAACAGTTTTTCCCACGTAAGGCCTGTAATACCTCTACACTCTTAAAAGTGTGCCGCTTATATGTAAGGCACAAGAGAATTGTGCCTTACATTACTTACATGTCAGAGGCACAAAGCGTTAGGTGCCGTTGATACATATGTTACGGCCAAAGCCCGAAGTCCGGCCACTTCGCGAATTGGCCGGCCATTTCGCGCATTGGCCGGGGCGTGTGGCCAAAGTCCGATGTACTGGAAATGAATTGCGTATATGCGACTTTGGCCGGCCACTTCGCGAAGTGGCCGGAATTCCCTGGCCAATGTGCGATGTGCTTGCTGTTCGATGCAGTTGCACTACCAAGTGCTAAACAAATTGCTGCAGATGTAAAAATAACAAGCTCTTGTGCAATATTCGAAATGCCATAACAGTTTGTCTTGTTGTATCAAATGATGATAGTCATAATTTTCTGCAATAAAATAATTCAGTAGATAATGTGATTATGTTTTTGTTTGTTAGTTTGTTTTCTCCAAGGGAGAGGAAATTTTCATAAGAGACCATGAGTCTTTTGGTGTGAGATCTTCACGCTACATCCACTTTGGCCTTTTTTCTGATAGACGATCCTAGGTGCTTAAGAGTGCGGATATCTCCCAAAAACTACTCTGTAGCAGTAGCGGCTTTTAGGGGAGTGGGGGCTTCCAAAGGGATAAAAATAATTTTACTATATGTTTAATGTTCAATTGCTTTTTAATTTCTCCATAACATTCGTAAAAATTTTTGAACTGTCTTTAAAAAAAGCTCATGCACAGCCTATTTTAATAACATCACTTAGGTTTGCTACGTGAATAATATAGCAATCATGGGTTAGACAGGGTGAAATAATACTCAGGATTTGCTAAATCAATGGTACATAATATATATCACGATTCATTCATCTGCGATGGAAAAAAGTGACGATTTCGTTTTGATAATTTTTTGTTTTAAATCATATTAACAGTTGTTTCTAAATAATACCGTGCATCATTTACTAATTAGGTTAAATAATATTGTATAATTTGACATAATTTTTAATAGTGTTTCCCAATATTTTTGAGCTCATCGCCCCCTTCAAGACGCTGACTGACACCTATCGCCTCGCCCCCCCCCCTTCCTCTAAAAAACAATAAGTTGACCGAAGTGAACATCGATATTATTAAAAATATAAAAACCTAACTTTAAGTTGAAGTAAAATGTACTCAATAAAGCAATTACTCGTATAACCAATCACTTTTAAACTAAAAATATTAATAAAGAAATAAAAATACCTTTATTCTTTTTTCCTTTCACAAAGTGAACTGATATATAACTGAAGCATTTGAAGGGAAACATCTAAAATTTTCGACGTACTTTTCAAAAAACAGAAGTACATTTTTCAAGAAATGTTATTTTCTTTTCTACACTAGACTCAGGGGGAACTAAAATCGTTGAAACTAAAAATTTGAATTGAAACAAAATGACAATTTTAAAATTGATAAAATTAGCAATAAATGACAAAATACTTCCTAGGGTTCATCCTAGGTGCAAGGAGGAAGCTCTTAAACTTTAACTTCAAGTTCAATTAGTTTTATTCGAATTCAAAAAGCGCAAAAAATGTATTAAAGGTTTCTAATTAATTTCTTCGTTAATTAATGTCATCAGAAGACGCCACCTAGCTCAAGACCCCGATCAACTCTGAACAACCGGTTTCGTACATGTTTACAATTTTGGTTTTCACTAGTTTTATTTCTATTTTTTTTTCTCTTCTAAATACCCATTGTCCTTTAAGAATTCACCGCTCCTTTGAGGAGTCCAATCGCCCCCATGCTGGGAACCACTGGTTTAATAGTTGATCGGCTTAAAATATTAAAATATTTTTTTTCACCCACCCCCCTTTTTTTAATTTTCAGTAGCTTTGTGAGATTTTTTTTTATAAAAAATGTAGGGGGGGGGAGCACTTTTACTTTTCTAGGCCCCAATAAAAACTTTCTGGATCCGCCCCTGCTCTGTGGCAGATATAATGGGATTATCATTAGCATTATGGTAAACAAGCACAAAATGTGACATGTGAAAAAGGTCATGACACACAAAATGTGTCACTACCTTTTTTTCTATCTTTGGCCGATCGCCTCTAGCCAGTTCGCGAACTGGCTGGCCAAAGCCAGAAATCAAGGAAAGATCGGACTTTGGCCGGTCATTTTGAGGCGATATTGACCATTTCGCGAAGTGGCCGGCCAATTCGCGAACTGGCCGACTTCGGGCTTTGGCCGTAACACATACAAAGCACAACGAGATGAACGGCACGGACAGGTAGCAAAACTTTTTAAAGGCACACTGAATCGGCCGTGTCTTTTAAATTCCCACTTCGGAAGTTTTAAGCGGCACATCGTCTATTCACGCTTTGGGTTTGAGGTTATAGCTGATCACGTGGCCCGTATGTTTATTTTCAATGCTGGAGATGGCGGAAAGTTCGTTATCGCAAAAATTCAGGATTAAATGTATTCTTTCGTCGTTTTCAAGCAATATTATTAGTTTGAGAGAAATAATTTTATGTATTGCATTGTTGTTTGATGCGGATGTAAGAATAGGGAACGAAAATCAAGTTGTAGTGTAGAAATTTGATCGTTCCATGCCTTTCCTTTGCAAGATTCATCGTTTGAAGCAACGGCAAATGAAAAGTCAGTCGGGTGCATTTTGTGCAGAATAAGCATATTATGGTTTGCTCTGAACACTTACTATCAGAAGAAGATTTTATTTATCTGTCCATCCATTATGCATTATTGATTGCCGAGGCATAAACTGCTGTTTCAAACGTCTTCCTATGGAAACATCGATAACAAAATGGGCAGCAAAAGAGTGTGTTAGTGTATTTTTAAAATCTACATACTCCTTTGCTGATCTTTTTTGTGCTGTATGTTGACATTTTGTGCTACGACAGGTATGTAAAATAGCTCGTCCAATTTATTTCTATTATGATTTATCAGCGTTATTTTAATTAAAATCTTAGTCTCATTTGCCATAATGGTTTAATATGTTAGATATTTGATACTGTTTGTTGTTCCGGCAAAAAGCTCCATTGACAAAAGAAGTAATTATTTGTTAGTTGCATGGGCTTTATTATGATAAATATTGTCTCACAAGATTCGGTTGACTTTAAATTTATTGTACTACTTTTTAAAATATAGTAGGATTTTTTAAAAATAATAAGTTATGATTTAGCATTTTTTTTAAAGTTAAAAATTAATTTTAACTCAATTTGATAATATTTCGTAGTACTTCATCATGATAAAGTATAAATTCCAGTGCCGTATTTACGTATGGGCTTAGTGGGCTATAGCCCAGGGCGGCACGATTGGGGGGGGGCGGCACTTTTTCTATGCAAAGTAAAGACCCTTTTTTTTTAGACAGCAGGGCTGATCGGCAGCGAGAATTACATCAGTTAATTGAATTAAATACTGTTCTTTATTTAATAACGCTGGAATGCTGGTGGAATTTTTCATACAAAAGTATTGAACCGCAGGGGAAAAAAAAGAAAAGAAGATAAGACAGGAATAAGACTAGAAAGATGAGAAAAAAAGACTGCAAGACAGAAAAAAATTGTTCGTTAAAACCGGGTCTTGCTCGTTAAAACGAATTCTGTTCCATAGACTTAACATTGATCCAACAAAATATTCTCGTTTCCCTCGTTGTTGATTTATAATAATGTAAGAGCAGATTTGTAGTAGTAAAAGTTGAAATTCCCAAAAGACGAATTTTTACCAATTGGCTGATTGTTAACAACCAACCAATTTCATGTTTAACTAGCTGTGTGGCCGGGATTTGCACGGTTTACCTTGAAAATACATTTTATGTCAAGTAAATAAAAAAGTTTTTTTTTTTTTTTAACAACTTTGAAATTCAACACCTCAAGGGGGGGGGGGTGGCAGTTTCAAAAGCCCAGGGCGGCCTCACGTCAAATACGCATCTGATAAATTCTCACAAGATTCAGTTGAATATAAATTTGTTGAACTTGTTAAAATATAATAGGATTTTTTTCGGCAAAAATAAGTAAAAAAAGACTATTCTCGTAGAAATTGCAGATTCAAAACTAAATATTTATAAAAGAAACCTTGCCTCTGTGCATTAAAGTTTAAATTCACTAATTTTCTGTATCGCAGCATTTATTTACTAAATTTAATAAATTTTAACTTAGTCAATTTTCATGTGACCTTTATTATGGTAAAATACTTTATCACGAGATTCAGTTGACTTTAAATTTACTGAACTTGTTATCTTTTAATGAGATTTTATTACACAAAAATACAACTTTTAGTGAAATTTTTTCGTCAAACATTTTTTCTTTAGCAGGCCGAGTACTCAGTGATCAATTTAAATCATTTTTTGGATCCGTATGACATGTTCGTAGTTATAAAAAACTGTTATGATGTTTTTGAATTGTAACAGAAGTTTAAATGTGTTTAGATGTGATTTAAGGAATCTTGCAATTTTTATCGAGATTGCATGGAATGATCGGTTATTATCCTGTACGTAATAACTAAATTTGAAACTACAGCATTATAAAACATCAAGTGTTTGTTCTCCCTAAAAAGATACTATTTTGCATAAAAGGTTAAAATCACTCTATATTTTATAGCATTTCCATTTATTACATTTAATAAATGTTATACTAAAGCAACTAAAACTAAAAATAGTTTAAATACCTTGTTTTGTTCCTATTCTCAATATTGTCTTTCAAAAAGTTACCTTTTAATTAAAATTGAATAAATTCAATCATGTAAGACTACCTTTGTTTCAGGATCAAACTGACAATTTGTTATGAAGTACTTATTTTTGCTATGTCGTACAATGGCAAAAACTGAAGCTTAATAGCATTTTTTTTTCTTATCTTGTCCAATTTTCAGTTCTGTTGACAAGATTAGCGAAAATAAGAGCTTATACAACAATGAAATCAGAAAATGAAATAAAGTATTATGCACAAGATTTTTATATTCTTTGGGAAACATTTTGTTTTGATATATCTAATTAATGTGTCATGACGAATTAAAACCTAAAAAAAAGTTTAAAACATGCAAGCACTGGGGTAAAAAATTAAGAAGTTACTATAAACTAACATTGAAATTCTCCTTAATAAACCATTATTATTATTATAAACCTATAAGAGGCACAAATCCTTTTAAATGTAAGGCACTGAAATCAAAAATCAGAGGCACAGACGTTTTCAAATATAAGGCACTGAAATCTAAAATCAGAGGCACAAACGTCCTCAAATATAAGGCACTGAAATCTAAAATCAAAGGCACGGTATGTGCCTTTTAATTTCAGAGGCACAAACGGTGCCTTTCATTTTAAATGTGTCGCTTAATTTTCAGAGGCACAAAAATTCAAAATGTGCCTCTTATTTCAGAGGCACAGTTTTAAGAGTGTAGCTGTTTTTCTGAAAACGAAAAATCGCTAATTTTATCAATTATGAATTGAATCACTATCAATACAATAATTGACCAACTAACTTTTTCCAAAAGCACTGAACTTCAAAATATACTGGTATTCGAATATATCTCGAAACATTATTGATGTTCTTCATCCATAGAATCGCCGACCGTTTTTATGATATGATCTTTGGCAGCACCGATTTCACTTCTGAAATAAAGAGATTCGTCGTTTTGAAAAATACTTGTTTGCGAGGCTTCAACATGAAACCTGTTGTCTAATATTCGATGATGACTCCACAAATGCAACAATATCCATAAGTTAGAAATGATTCGAGGACATCCCAAATTCCACAAATTCGTCCATCTTTTTCTTCTAAATACGTATGCCGGATCTTCAGTTAGATCGATACAATTGAGACAGTAGAAGGACTTGCGAAAAAGTAGGCTTGAATCTTCGGTACTACATTGTTCCCATCAGAAAAAATCAGTAGTATTTCTTTCTTTTTTTACTTGCCCCCCCCCCCCCCCCCCCCCCCCCCCCCCCCCCCCACTTAAGTCGTATGGTTTTAGTGGTCGACATTTGCAACAAAAAAATATCATTTACTAGGCCTCTTTTTCCAATTTTATCTGTATGCAATATTAGCCTCATCAATTGTTGAAATCAACCTTTTTTTATAGCCTAATATTTTGCGCAAATGAATATATCACAATTAATGCATTCTTTCGTTAAAAATCCAAATGTCTGGAAATCAAAGACAGTACAAGTTTATGAATTCATAAAACTATGCAAGGAATACGATTATTTCACTTACTTCAGTGGGATAGATTAGCCGTAACGCTATGTAACAATGAAGCAAAGATGAAGTAACAACAGTTTTTGTACAATGTTAGTAAATTCTAAAACGCAAAAATATTCTCAAGGCAAACGATATTTTACTCTGCAGACGATAAATTACGAAAAAAAAAAAAAAAAAAAAAAAACCCGGTTTAGTTTGAAAATAGAAACATTTTTAACTCAGCAGACGATTTTTATTGACGCAGTACAAGCACGCTCAAGTTGTTTAGCGTGCAATTTTGTTTAAGCCCAAAATTATGAAAAACAAAAGTAATTTTTAATTTTTTTCATATTGTTCCACCATTTCAAAAAATTCAAAAAAACCCCCTGAGTATAAAGGAGTATAAAAGACACTTTCTAACAAAATTTGATGATTGACACTTTTCAGAAAATAATTAAAAAAAAATATTTTAACTTTATTTTTGGCACCAAAAATCGGCTTTTCATTCAAACATTATGACCATAATATTTTTTCATGTATTTTATTCCTAAGAATGTGGAAAAAAAATCACCGTTCATTAATTTTGAATTTTTCTATGGGAAAAAAAATAAAAACGTAGAAACGGGTTTTTTGAAAAAAACCCGAAAGTCGTTTGAGATAGAGAGCTAAAAATTTGGCTAAATTTTTCTTATTCGACACCAAAATGATCCCCCAAGCAGGACCGGCCTTAGCAAATGCGAGGCCCGATTGGAGAACTCTGGCGGGGCCTCTTTTATAAAACTCTTTTTAAAATAAAAACTTTTTGTTTCACTATTTTTTTACAAGAAAAAAAAATAATACTAAATCAATAGCTTGCTAAAACAAGCCATTACGGTCTAACATTTCTTTTTATTTTATGCACCTTCCCTGACCCTTTCGTTGATGATGAAAAGACTACTTATATAACCGTTTCATATATCCGAAAAGGCATGTTGCATTTTTGATTATATTCCCAAGAACTAAGTTGTACTAGTGGTAGGCAAATAGTGGGGTATATATGTTAAAATTTTGGAGAGGTCTAATGGGACCAATCTTAGAATAATAATTTAGAGGATGGTAGGGTGAGCGCTCTTTTAGACTTTTTTCCTCGCTGAATTTTTAAAATGCAATTCTAAACAATCTTCGGTAATGTCAGAAGAATGGGCGAGAAATTCAGGCTCAAATTCAGACTCTCATTTCTAAATGTATATTTTAAAATGCTATTTGAAGACATTTTAGGCAGTGGCCCAAACGAGAGAATATTTTTAAGGGGGAGGGTGGCACTTTGAAAAAAAAACTCCAACTCCCCCATCTCTTTGAGGGCTCTTCCCCGAAAATTTTGGAAATTATAGTCCTGAAAACGCAGTTTTAGACGTTCTCTTAGAGGACCTTGATATTAGATGGAAGTTTATTACTAGAAATGCTTTGAAATTGTTGCTTCGAAAATTAAATTAAAGTTACTTTTGGCCAAGTTATGGAAGAAGGAACGGGTACCCGTTCCTTCTCCCATAACTTGGCCAAAAGTTAGTCCACCGTTCAGAAATTTTCCTTGAAAATATTTCAAAATTCTCTCTGGCGGCATTAAACAGAAAGTTGGGGATTCGGTGCTGTCTAGCAGAAAATTAAAAAAATTAAAGCCACAAAATGGCAATTTTAGGATTTCCCTGTTTCTGTCAAGTGGGTTTGTCTTCTGCCCCTTAGCTACCCCGTAGGCGCGCCACTGATGATGAAAAGACTACTTATATAACCGTTTCACTGCGTGACTGTAAAATTGTAGTTAGTAGCGTTAAGGGCATTGAAGTTTGTTCAAAATTGAAGTTCCAAAAGCACAATTTTAAATGATTTTCGGTGTTTTTAGGTGTTTGAAGAATTTTCCCTGAAAATTTTCAAAAACTGAAACCCAGGAAACGAAAGTTTAGATATTCCCTATATTTTTTGTGGGAGAAGGCTTCGGAGAAGTCAGATTTTGAACACGTTCTTATTTTCAGACGAGGTTGGAAAAAAAGGGGGGGGGAGGGGTGTGAAAGAAAGGGGAGAAGGGCACACAATTAATTGACCAATAATGTATATCGGTATAAAATTCAAGTGTCGGGATTTCTTTTTGAATAAATTAAGATTTTCCCCCAAAATTATTTATTTTTGTTCTTAAAATCGCTTAGTTTTAACAAAGCGTATTTTTTACTTCTCTTCAGTAA
Organism: Uloborus plumipes; assembly: GCA_038373865.1. NCBI lineage: Eukaryota > Metazoa > Arthropoda > Arachnida > Araneae > Uloboridae > Uloborus > Uloborus plumipes. Next base: position 20,572 of record JAXGGA010009761.1, read on the forward strand.
TAAAGAATATTTAAAGAAAAATCATCAACTCAGCATTCTGTATTGTGGGCCCTAATTCTCTGGTTGCCGTTTTGGTTAGAGTAGTGTTTAACAACTTTTCTGAGTTCATCGCCTCCTTTAAGACGCTGACTGACACTTATCGCCCTCCCCCTTCTTCCTCAAAAAAAAAAAAAAAAGGTAAGTAAACATCGATATTATTAAAAATATAAGCAGTTTTAACCAATCATTTTTAAACTAAAAATATTAATAAATAAATAAAATACCTTTTAATTTTTTTTAACTGATAAGAATTTGATGGGTAATATTTAACTAAGATCATCGACGTACTTTTCAAAAACAGAAGTACATTTTTCAAGAAATTATTTTCCTTTCTACACTGGAATCTGGGGGAATTAAAATCATTGGAACTAAAAATTTGAAAGAAAATATATTGAAAATCTGAAAATTCATAAAATGGACAATGAAATGACGAAATACTTCCTGAGGTTCAAGGAGGAAGCTCTTGAACTTTAATTAGTTTTTTCTTTAACTTGTGATTAATTGTCTGAACTCTGAACAACCGGTTTTGTACATGTTTACACACAAATTCGGTTTTCGCCACCCCTTTACTACTAGTGTTTTCTCTTCTAAATACCCACCACCCCTATCGCCCCTTTAGAATTTACCGCCCCTTTGAGGAGGCCAAATCGCCCCTTAGGGGGAGATCGCCCCCAGGTTGGGAATCACTGGGTTAGAGGGTAACGGGAGAGAAGAGATTTCTACCAAAATTTTAAATCCCTAAAACGCCATTTCAGGCAATTGACCTCGTTGTTAGAGAAAATTCAAGTCTTCCAGAAATTTTCGGAAATTTATCAGAATATAGACACAGAAATTTACTATTCCTCCAGAAACGCTCTGAAGCTGAAGTCATAATATTGTAATTTTAAGCTATTTTTGATGATGGGGACATTTGGGGAGGAGGAAGGGGAGTTATCGCATGATCTCACCTTGAAATGTTCCGCAACTTAAAGTCTAAGCCATGCTCCACATCAGCGTAAAATGCGACCGAAACTGAAGGCAGAAACTGAAAATCCGGGTACTTTCCTTTTTACGCGGCGTAATCACGGCGTAATAGAGGACCGAAAAATTTTGCATTTTTAATTTATCCAACAGCCAATAGAAATTCGTCGTGAGATGTAAACATTTCTAGCCTTGGCGGCCGCTTATGCTATACTGCATTAACGAAAGTGCATTTGGTAAATATTCAAAAGAAGTGAGAAAATACCCATTACTTAATGATAAAAAATCAAGTGAAAAAGCAAAATGGGGGGGGGGGCAACTAGCGAATGACTTAAAATAAGCTTTTAGTTGAGGCTTTTAAAGTCCACTATCTTGTTATATGTAATCATGTCACGAAATCCTGTCCTTTGCGAGATTTTTATTATTTTATTCAAAACTCGGCGGGATTACGGGAGTCTAGTTTCTTGGCGAGATTCGAAATAATGGTGTTTCGGCTGCTTTACATTGTAATGGAACTTACAATTTATGACATGCTTTGCTGAGTTATTGATTGCTTGGAGAATTGGAAATATACGTTTAATTCCGCTCGTTTATTTACTTGTTTTAATTGAGCTTTAAAAAAAAAGATTTGACCTTTGGCTGAGTTATGGATCGCTTGGCGATAATAAAACTAGCTAATGTTGTGTAACAAAGTTTTAGTGAAATGTTTTGTGTTTTGATAAATACTTCCATTTTTAAATATAGCAAATTTTTCAAGATTAGCGATAAATAAAAGAGTGTGTAGGTTATTTTACGTATTAAAGATTTTTTAAAATTTATTTAAGTTATGGCTTACGTATTTTATTTTTGACGGCGTATTCAAAAAATATATAAATATTTCATGGCTTTGAGGGTCTAATTTATTTGGCAAAGTAAGTAGGCACTGATATTTTTTTTAGGTACAATAACAGCCATAATTTTGAAAACTCGATACGACCACGCAAACATAGCGTTGCTATAAATTCATTTCGCAGAATATATAGTATAATTGCGAACGGTACGGAAACATTGTCTACGCGTTTACTCAAAAATATTAGCACCAAAGCCATTGCAAAATGTCCATTAAAATGCAAAAACTCAAAACAACAAATAATATATTCAACCATCAAATCAAGTTTCATGGCATCGTGCTGCATTTTTCGCCAAAACATCTACTCAACACTCCGAAGCTTTTTTTTATCACCTTTAATGCTTAGTATGCTTTCTTCAACAGCAAAAAAAAAAAAAAAAAAGCTATTTTTTTCTTGAAATAAAAAAAAAAAAACAACTTTTAAGATTTAAACAATGGAAAATAAATGCAATGCTTAGCGAAATTCACAAAAAATACTTGAATGGGAATTTTATAGCCAGTTTGGTTTGTTTCCGCTAAATATATCCGTTTAAAGTGAAAATAAAAAACCGCCAAGTACAAAAAACAGGACTTGGCTCATAACAAGCTTTATCATGATGGGTAATTCCATGCCAACTAAATTAAATAACTATTAAAGCTCGGTTGTTTGTTGCCAATCTTTCACCCAATCATATAATTTCGAACATTGCTTCATAATGAGATATTTTTCCTATTTGTTATCTAAATATCAAATGAAAATGCAAGGATTATTCCGTCAGATAGCGCTTTTTTTCTGCGCAGAAAAAAATTCTGCCCAAGTGGAGCACGCGTCCGATCGAAAAGCGACCGAAACCGAAAAAGGAAAATTTTACGCTTCTGCCCAATTTTTCTGCTTTACGTCGATGTGGAGCAGGGCCCTAACAGTGGAATTTTAGGATCTTTTTGGTCTTTGTCAAGGAGGTTATGATAACTTTCTGATTCCGTGCTTCTTTTTAATTAGTTGCCCTCTGAAGTTGGCAGTCGGGGCACGGGTTCCGAATTTCACCCATAAATCTGGCACTAGAAAACACCTATCCTTTCGTTACGCCACTGCTGAAAAGATTAAAAATTGCCATCCACCTCTAGCTATGCGGGACGGTTTGCTATAACCTCTCGTATTTTTTCGTTTTTAAGGTAAAAAGCTCAGAAATTACCTTGCTTAAGTGTTTGTTGATTTTTTGGAGAAAACAGGGCCTTATGGGTCCCCTTACATAAACGCCCCTGGAAAACTCATCGGGTGAAAACTGCTCTTATGTTTCCTTTTAACTTACGTGATTGTACAACTGATATTTTACGTTTCATACTGGCAACGGTAAACATCGGTAGTGTTTTCTTGGAGAACATTTCATTGTTGATGAATTTTAATAAGCCCGCTTCCAAATAAGTAAGTAAATACCTTAATTGCCCCTTAAATGGGAGACCCCAGTACAATAAGGCCCTGCGAGGGACCCCTATAGCCATAATATTTAAGTGGCGATAATCATTTAGAATTTTGACGTTGAGGCAGACCGATTTTTTTGACAATAGAGTATAAGTTGCCGTAGGTACGACCCTGGATTTAAGATGTTCAAATTGAGATATGTTTAAATTTTTCTCATAATTTATCTGACAGTAGTAGTTTTGGGAATGTATCTGATAACTTCCATAGAATAATAGAGATGTCAAAAGTTTCAGAAAGTTCTCCTACATCATAAATTGAACTAATCGTAGCAAAATACTTTCAAACAGATTAAACATTAGTTAAATATTGTCAATTAGCTTTTTATTTTGATATAGTTTTTTTTAACATTTACCGAAAGGGGAAAACAATTTGTCGGCGCGGGGCCCCTTGCTCCTACATCATAAATTGAACTAAACGTAGCAAAATACTTTCAAACGGATTAAACACCAGGTAAATATTGCCAATTAGCTTCTTATTTTGATATAGTTTTTTTTTTTTTTTTTAACATTTACCTAAAGGTAAAAATAATTTGTCGGCATGGGGCCCCTTGCTCCTACACCATAAATTGAACTAAACGTAGCACCACTTTCAAACAGATTAAACATCAGTTAAATATTACCAAATAGCTTTTTATTTTGATACAGTTTTTTTTTTAACATTTACCTAAAGGCGAAAATAATTTGTCGGCGCGGGGCCCCTTGCTCCTACAGCATAAATGGAACTAAACGTAGCACCATACTTTCAAACAGATTAAACATCAGTTAAATATCGCCAAATAGATTTTTATTTTGATATAGTTTTTTTTTTACATTTACCTAAAGGCGAAAATAATTTGTCGGCGCGGGGCCCCTTGCTCCTACAGCATAAATGGAACTAAACGTAGCACCATACTTTCAAACAGATTAAACATCAGTTAAATATTGCCAAATAGCTTTTTATTTTGATATAGTTTTTTTTTTTTAACATTTACCTAAAGGTAAAAATAATTTGTCGGCACGGGGCCCCCTGCTCCTACACCATAAATTGAACTAAACGTAGCTCCACTTACAAACAGATTCAACACCAGTTAAATATTACCAAATAGCTTTTTATTTTGATACAGTTTCTTTTTTTTTAACATTTACCTAAAGGCGAAAATAATTTGTCGGCGCGGAGCCCCTTGCTACTACAGCATAAATTGAACTAAACGTAGCAAAATACTTTCAAACGGATTAAACATCAGGTAAATATTGCCAATTAGCTTCTTATTTTGATATAGTATTTTTTAAACATTTACCTAAAGGCAAACATCATTTGTCGGAACGGGGCCCCCTGCTCCTACACCATAAATTGAACTAAACGTAGCACCACTTTCAGACAGATTAAACATCAGGTAAATATTGCCAAATAGCTTTTTATTTTGATATAGTCTTTTTTTAAACATTTACCTAAAGGCAGAAATAATTTGTCGGCGCGGGGCCCTCTTGCTCCTACAGCATAAATTGAACTAAACGTAGCACCACACTTTCATACAGATTAAAGATTAAACATCAGTTAAATATTGCCAAATAGCTTTTTATTTTTATATAGTTTTTTTAACATTTACCTAAAGGCAGAAATAATTTGTCGGCGCGGGGCCCCTTGCTCCTTAAACTGAACTAAACGTAGCACCATACTTTCAAACAGATTAAACATCAGTTAAATATCGCCAAATAGCTTTTTATTTTGATATAGTTTTTTTTTTAACATTTACCTAAAGGCGAAAATAATTTGTCGGCGCGGGGCCCCTTGCTCCTACAGCATAAATGGAACTAAACGTAGCACCATACTTTCAAAGAGATTAAACATGAGTTAAACTTTGCCAATTAGCTTTTTATTTTGATATAGTTTTTTTTTAAACATTTACCTAAAGGCAAACATAATTTGTCGGCACGGGGCCCCCTGCTCCTACACCATAAATTGAACTAAACGTAGCACCACTTTCAGACAGATTAAACATCAGTTAAATATTGCCAAATAGCTTTTTATTTTGATATAGTTTTTATTTTAACATTTACCTAAAGGCGAAAATAATTTGTCGGCGCGGGGCCCCTTGCTCCTACAGCATAAATGGAACTAAACGTAGCACCATACTTTCAAACAGATTAAACATCAGTTAAATATTGCCAATTAGCTTTTTATTTTGATATAGTGTTTTTTTAACATTTACGTAAAGGCAGAAATAATTTGTCGGCGCGGGGCCCCTTGCTCATACAGCATAAATTGAACTAAACGTAGCACCATACTTTCAAGCCGATTAAACATGAGTTAAATATTGCCAATTAGTTTTTTATTTTGATATAGTTTTTTTTTCTCATATAAAGGCAAAAATAATTTGTCGGCGCGGGGCCCCTTGCTAGAGCGGGGCCCGATCGGGCAAAATCGGTCCAATCGGCCTAAGACCGGCCCTGCCCCCAAGTTAGAGCAAAATCGGGCTCAAGGGCAGATTTGACATATAAACCCGGCTATACGCTTTAAATGTAATTTATGCAAGTTAGGGGGTCCATGTTCTTCAAAACTTCATGCAACGAGACATGGACCAAACATACTTCGAGTCTCTGTAGGCTATTTTGTGCACTCATCGATGCCAGTTTTCAAATCTGAATTGCCCGCATGTGAATCACTGATAGCCCCTTACTCTCGCGGAGTAAAAGAATTCTCATTAGGAGACATTCCGCGTCCCTTACTCCGTGGAACTTTCGAACATTAGCGAACGTGGTTCGATGGCCCCGGCCGCGGTATGGGAGACATGCGGGCCGTCTTGAAACGGGTCCAATGGGATCTTTCAAACATGACGCTGTGGATGGCGCGCAAGTTCTGCTTCTGTTTTTGGGGTGGATTCTTGGGATATGAGCAAACGTAGAGAAGGATCATACGATCATATGTTAAAAAAAGAGAAAAAATCCAAACAAAGATGTATTAACTTTCAATTAAAAAAAAAAATTTTAGAACAAATGTGGTTTTCGTGATTTTTTTTGAGTAAAAATGTTTTGTGTGAAAAAGTTTTTGCGAATGTTTGAGTAAAAAAATGTATTTTTTGTCTATTTTTTAGTAAAATTTTTTTTTCTCCCTTTTTAAGTAAAAGAAAATTTTCTCATTTTTTTAGTAAATTTTTTTCATTTATTTTTTTCCAATTTTTTTTTTAGTTCGGATGCACCCCATTGTGACTGCCTGCTCCCATGATCAGAACGACACTCGTCGCGGGCTCGAGACGCTCCATTCGGGCGAAATGAACACTCGTCTTTCTGTAGTCCTAAAAAGGAGGATTTTCATCTGTTTATTTGAGCCCGCAACTATAAAATATAACTACTAATGATCCTTGCTAGCACCGACACCGTGGAGCTTCCCCCAATAATTTCTCGGTATGTGTCCCGTTTTCTTAGAGCAGGGGTGGTCAACCCGCGGCACGCGTGCCACAGTGTGGCACGGCAGACTGAACTACAGTGTTGCAAAGTACTTAACGTTAGCTTCGGACATCCAACAAAAGCTGAAACGCTACAGACAATGCTTTTTAAAGTACACTGAAGTGACAAAAGTCATGGGATAGCAATATGCAAATTTTCAGATGGCAGTAGCATCGCATAGAACAGGTATAAATGCGCAGTGCTTTTACAGAGCTTTCATTTCTGTTCAAGTTATTCATGTGAAGAGGTTTTAACGTGATGATGACCGCACGACGTGAATTAACAGACTTTGAACGCGGAATGTTAGTTGGAGCTAGACGCATGGGTCATGCCATTTCGAAAATCGTTAGAGAATTCAACATTCCCAGATCCACTGTGTCAAGAGTGTGCCGAGAGTATGAAATTTCAGGCATAACATCCCACCATGGACAGCGCAGTGGTCGACCGCCTGCACTTAAAGATCGAGACCGGCGACGTCTGCAAAGAGTCGTAAATTCTAACAGACAAGCAACACTGCGTCAAATCACCGTAGAAATCAATGTGGGACGTACAATGGACGTGTCTGCTAGAACTGTGCGGAGAAATTTGGATTTCTTGGGCTATTCCAGCAGAAGACCGACTCGAGTGCCTTTACTGACAGAACGACATCGCTTGCAGCGACTCTCGTGGGCACGTGAGCATATCGGTTGGTCCCTAGATGAATGGAAAACCGTGGCCCTGGTCCGATGAGTCACGATTTCAGCTGGTAAGAGACCGATGGTAGGGTTCGAGTGTGGCGCAGACCCCACGAAGCCATGGACCCAAACTGTCAGCAAGGCACTGTTCAAGCTGGTGGTGGCTCCGTAATGGTGTGGGCTGTTTTTTCATGGCATGGACTTGGTCCTCTAGTGCGACTGGACCGAAACATTGACTGGAAATGCTTATGTGCAGCTACTTGGAGATCACTTGCAGCCATTCATGGACTTCATGTACCCAAACAACGATGGGATTTTTATGGATGACAATGCGCCATGTCACCGGGCCACAACTGTTCGCAATTGGTTTGAAGAAAATTCTGGACAATTCCAACGAATGATTTGGCCACCTAGATCGCCCGACATGAATCCCATTGAGCATTTATGGGACACCATCGAGAGGTCTGTTCGTGCCCAAAATCCTGCCCCATCAACGCTTTCACAATTATGGACGTCTATCGAGACAGCATGGCTCAATATTCCTGCAGAAGACTTCCAACGACTTGTTGAGTCCATGCCACGTCGAGTTGTTGCACTTCGCCGGGCAAAAGGAGGGCCGACACGATATTAAGAGGTATCCCATGACTTTTGTCACTTCAGTGTATATTTGTATACTTTTGCGCTTGACACAAATGAAACTTTCGATGCTGCGGAGTAGATTCTTGATTTGCAATAGTTTCAGCTATGGGTGATGAAATTTTATGAAAAAGTTAACTCTGCAACTAAAATTAAGAAACCAGATTGGACAAAATTCGGTGTGGTTGCACAAATGAAGATCCTTAAATTATTTTTGTTACATTACTTGAAAATAATTTGGGAAAAAACTTCAAAAGTATCACCGAATTATTTATCACAAACTCCTTGCCAAAGAATGAGGCTTTTTCTCAGTTTGTGAACTCTGTAGAGTTCACTGTATTAACAAACTACGAATTAGAGCTCTGAATGATTTGTGAACTTTTCCCAGGAGAAAGAGGAGAGCATGGCAAGTTACTCCTTCATTGAAATGTGCAATAGCTGTCCAAAGAAAAAATGGTCATAAGATTTTAGAATTTTAGGGAATGTGTTTTTTAAAATGTCTGGAAGTAAAGCAATGAGGACTTGCTACTTAGGAATGAAGAATGGCAAATGAATTTAGCTGTGTCATCTCTTATTATCCGGAGTTAAGTAATTTACATTTAAAATTGTACAAAAAAAGTTTCCTAAACCAGTATAGGCCATCTACATTCCTTTATGATGAAACTTCAGTTTCTTTCCCTCTACTTTGGAGAAAAAAGAGTAAAACATTAAATTTAATACTGAAAGTGTCAACCCAAATTTAAAAATTTTCCAATGGTATATGGAGAAAATTTTACACCTATTTTAAGTATTCATTCAGTGTTAGCTTTAATGATTTTCAGGATCATAAAAAAAATGCTGATCTTTTCAAATTCTTTGTCTATTTCTCTGCAAGACACAACTTGTTACCTATCTGAAATCCAAATTAGTATAACTGCATTGGTAATCAAATGTAAGAGCTTACTTCAACAGAAAGTAATCCACGTTATATAGAAATTTGGAAATTTGTACCAACAATTTTTTTTCGCATTTACACACTTTAACCGTCTGATGCTGTTGTAGATTTGGTTCAAGATGCGCTTTTAAACAAATATTTTTTGTTATGAATGCAGAAAATCTAAATACCGCTGAATATTAATTGATAGCACTTAAAATACTTAAACTTCTTAGGATTCTCAAGAACTAATCTTTAAAATTAAAGACTTGGTAAAAAAGATACAGACTCATAAACCACATTAAGTACTGTTTAATGTTTAGAATAGAATGTTTGATGTTGTTTGTTTCTTTTTTAAGTATAAGCTAACTGACAGAACTTATAAAAGAGTTTATTAACGATAACTCTTAAGCTTGGACTAGTTTTATCTTTATTATCATTTATTTAGATTTCAATTACTCAAATTTACGAGAAAAAAATGTTTCATTCGAGTAAGAATTGCATAATCTTCCAACATTAAAACTATTATTAACTTTTAAAAAAAATCAGTTTGTTGGAAAAATACAATGCGGCACGCTGAGCTTCTTCTCTCCAGATAGTGGCACTCTCCTTAAAAAGGTTGGCCACCTCTGTCTTAGAGAGTGGCTAGTGGTGTTTTTTATTACAAATTCCTTGTTCAATGGAGAAGCCAATTTCTGGCGGTCTTATTAAATAGAAAAATAACTGTAAAACTGTACTTAAAGACAAGTGACATGACCTAGTTGAATCAGAAAATGGAATTGAAGAAAACAGTGCAGTCATTTCTGAAAGAAACGCCGGGAACTTCTGTAAGTGCGATCAACTTTTTCTTTTATCACTCCGATTCACCCCTCAACTCTCAACTAAACAATGAAGAAAGAGATATCGATATACATTCTGATACAATTATACACTGCCGGCCACCCAAATTGCAACACCGAGAAAGACTAGAGATATTTTGTAGATAATATGTTGACCAAGCGTCAAATGATTAAATTTTCTAGACTTCTGTGAAGTGTCGTTCCTGCCAAAATCAGAAGCCAGAGTAGCCGCCATTGTTGCAGATCCCCGCTGCCACACGCCTTGGCATTTATTCAAAGAGACTTTGAATGTGTTCTTGGGGTACAGCAGACCAAGAAGCTTCCACATGTTGTCGAAGTTGATCTGTTATAGCAGCTGAGGATGAAATCTAGGTCAATCGTTGAACAACCATGAACCACAAGTTTTCTATTGGCGAAACATCCGGAGGGCGAGCCGGTCAATGAAGCAACTCAATCTGGCGATTGGGGAAGAACCCTTGGACAATGCGTGCCACGTGCGGTTGAGCCTGTTGAAATATGTCTGTGGGTAAGCCCTGAAGGTAAGGAAGGACAACCGGCTCCAACACCTCTGAGATTTTGCTCTGGCTGCTTAAAGTACCGGCAATGCGTACTAGAGGAGTGCGAGAGTGATATCCAATACCATAATACCCGGTGCAGGACCAGTGTAGCGGTGCATAACGCAGCTGTTTAGCATCATCTCTACACGGTGTCTCCAGAATCGAATCCGACCATCGCGGTGTTGCAGACAGAAGCATGACTCGTCCGCAAAGACAATTTCGTTCCATTCTGCCGTCCACATTAGGGTGGAGTAAAAAAAAAAGTTTTATTTTCGAATCGTAATAGTGCGGAAAAGTTGCGATTAGTGAAGACTTTCAAAACAAAAAAAAAAAAAATTAAATCGGATAATATCTTCCGATCCCGCAACGAGCCAGAAATTTTGTGTTCTTAGGGCATTTTTAAAATTTTTGTTTTAATGTTTCATTTTAATGCTCTTAGACAGAAAAGTTACAATTGGTGAAAAGTTCCGAAATTTTAAAAAATATATTAAAATCTAATAATACCTTCTGATCCAGGAACAAGACTGAAAAACCAAAAAACTGGAGAATTTCAGCTTTTCTTGGAATTAAAAAACAAAGTTATCATTTTGTTCTCCTTTTTTTCCGGTATTATAGCGTAAAGTATTTTAAAGAAGCATAAAATTACTCATAAACATTAATTTACTTCTTGATATTTAAGGTATCTTCTATAAGCATGCAAAGCTATTGAAACATTTTCAAACAATAGAAAATTATGAAATATTTGCCAAAATTTCTATAATCCAGAATATAAGTCTTAATGTGTGTTACTTGTTGAAGCTAACATATAATCAGATTTTTTAGAAAATTCGGGCGTAATTGATCTGGATTTCAATGTTGCTCTTATGTAGCCAACTCTTGATTTAAATCCATACTTTGAGTGAAGCCCCCGTTACTAGCTTCACACATCTTTCGACGGCTTGCTAATTTTAAGTCCCAGTCGGGAATAGTGCCTGTTGTAATAAAATATTCAATGTCTAATAACTTTGCCGCGCTCCCCAATTGATAACAATAAAACGATAAAAATTAATAATAATAAAACTTTGTTTTTTTTTTTTTTGTTTTTTTTTGCTCCACCCTATTGTCCACGTGTTTCCAAACTCTGGATCAGTCAAAAACATTATGAATAGTATTGTTTCATATCTAAAGGAACAAAGAGTTTCACTGGATGATTTAGACATCATAGTTTATGATGGTACAAAAATTAATACTGGATGGGAAAGTGTAGTGATTCATCAATTAGAAGTTTATATTAGACTAGCAGTGCCCGCAAGGCGATGCCCGTGCCATAAATGCAAAGGAAGTTAACTAAATAAAGTTTAATTCACTCTAACCCTCTGAAGTATTTTTTTTTTCTTTAATTCAAATTAGAGCCGCTTTTTTGACAGGACGACGCATCAAGCTTAAGTTTGATCACTTTGGATCCAATTCATTACTTTTACTTTCACTTTTTCATTAGGGTTACCAGAGAAAAATTTCAAACATTGCCAAGCTTTGCCAAATTCACGTGCCGTTAATAATTGATCACATTGAAAATTGACCAAAACACGATAACTTGCCAGAAAAGACAACCATTTATCAACCGCCAGAAAAGATATAACACGAGCTGGATCCAAAGTGGTGAAACTTAATCTTGTTGCTTCGGCTCGTCTATATAGGGGCTTTAATTCAAATGTGCTCCCCAACCTTTTGAATTCCACTAAAAATCATATTAAAGTTTAAATCAATTAGGCATCAAGTTAAAAAACAGGAGATATTAATTACTTTACTGTTAGCGGGTGGGGGAAAGTCCCCCCCCCCTCAATTATGCAGGATGCACCAAAATGAGACTAATTAATTAATTTAAAAATAACTAATTCGAAATTTAAAATTTGGCCTTCGAGATGCATTACACGGCGATACATTCGAATTTTTGTGCCAAGTTTCAGGTCTTTAAGTGCTGTGGGGGCTTCTGGCCGGCGGTTACAAATAAACAAACAAACACCGTCATCTTTATATACATAGATAGCCATTGCAGTAGGCTATTTGTTTTTTCCATTTCATTGACTTGCCTTTTCGGCGTATCTTTTTCGGCGTATGGATGGGGGAACAACCGGCCCAAATGTGTTTTCTGGACCAATAGGAGAACATCTCAAAAGTTGTGAAAAACTGTCCGTGTTAGATTTTCAAGTAATTGACTGCATAATACCAGAAGTAAACAGAAAGGGTTTGAGCAAGGATCAAAGGTATCTTTTAGATATATCTCAAGCACTAAAGAGTGGCTATTGTCCGAATGATTTGTCAAATCGTGACCCCTGGCCACTCTCACATTCAAGATGACTTGTGCAAACACAACTTTAAGACTGAATATAAGGGTATCGATCCCAATAGGTGCGTTAAAAGAGTAACTACTTTTATCTTGAAATGTTTACATGCCAGTCTGGTTTGAAATGTAGAACTGCAAAGATTCACGGACGGTCCTATTCTTGTTTACAGAACAATTCAAACCTGTCGATACTTGCCTGACAATCTGAAACAAGTTCGGTCATTGAAAGAAACTCATTCTTTGCGCATCCCGAAACCTTATTAATGGCAATTGTGTTGTATGAAAGGAGGCACATATAAGAGAACTAGCGTTTAAAAACGTTTTAAAAGCCAGAGAGTCTATTTCTAAAGGCAAAAGCATTCGAAACTTTGTCGTTCCATCCCTGAATTTTGAACAGAGATTATTAATTGGAGCATGACAAAGTTATCTTCTCCACTTTTTCTTCGAAAAGTGCCCATTGAATACAACAGGCTCTGTTACTGACTCGGACATGAAATTATTCCCCTGCCATACGCAAGTCGTCGAGTAGATATGTTTAGCTGGTAACGGAAACTTCACTCAAACTCAAAGTATGGATTTAAATCAAGAGATGGCTACATAAGAGCAACATTGAAATCCAGATCAATTACGCCCGAATTTTCCAAAAAATCTGATTATAAGTTAGCTCTAACAAGTAACACACAATAAGACTTGTATACTGGATAGCAGAAATTCTAAAAAATCTAATATATAAAATTCTCGTGTCACCGAAATCCTTCACAACAAACCCTTCTGGCAGCGAATTCTTCCGGCATTAATGTTTATGGTCAGGAAACCTTTTCCCTAAATCTAAATTTAAGAAGAACTTTCTTATGGACTTTTCTGATTGCTAATGTAAGTACACCTATTCTTGGAGAAGATTTTCTTCATAATTACGAATTGGTGCCAGATCTCCGCAATTAGTCTTAGAGACACTAAAACAAAATTGCAATCAGTGGGCCAAATAAAATATCCCAGCCTACATTCAATTCAAATTTATCTTTCTGGGGATACAGAATACCATAAACTGTTGAAAGAATTTCCTTCCATTACTAAGTTATCACATCCAAATCAGACCAATCAAACACAATACTGTACACCACATAATAACAAAAGGACCCCCAGTCGTAGCAAAATCTCGAAGGTTAGCTCCAGATCGTCTAAAAATTGCAAAAGCAGAATTTCAAAACATGATGAATCTAGGACATTTAAGACCTTCGAAAAGCAACTACGCTTCCCCACTCCATATGGTTCCCAAGAAAGGTACTTTAGAGTGGAGGCCTGTAGGTGATTAAAATTAAGGTTGAGAATTATCTTTAAATTCTCAAACAATAAAAGATAAATATCCTATTCCTTGTGTTGCATATTTTACGGCTGAATTACATGGATCAAAAATCTTTAGTCGAATTGACTTAATAAAAGCACATCACCAAATTCCTATTCATCCAGATGACATTCACAAAACTGCAATTTTTACCCCTTTTGGGATTTTTGAAAGTACAGTTATGCAATTTGGGTTTTGTAACGCCCCGGCCACATTTCAAAGATTTTCTGACGAAATTACTCGCGGATTACTAGGAGTTTATGCTTTTATTGATGACTAGCAAAAATACCCGGCTTTGCCTGGGTTAGTAATAATATTGAGGAACAATTTATGCTCACTTTTGTTTTGTTTTTTTTTCTCCTAAACTGAAAGAACTCAAAACACACTGCTTTGGTGATTTTTAAAATGTCGCCAAATTTGCGGTAACTATTTATCCTAAAACACCTAGGATAAATAGTTACCGCCTAGGATAATTTTGCTCCCCTCCCGATTTTATGAAAATACATTACGGCAAGAATTCAAGTGAAACAGGCGATCGCATATTGCAATCGCTACGGGAAATGAATTACATTAGAACGTTTCTTGATAAAAACATCGTGACATCAGCGTGACGTTTGCCTATGAAAAACGAGCTAGATAAAACGTCACAGCCTACTTGGCGAATAAGAGGAGATCACTGACTGCTTGTGAGCTCTTATTGGCCCGTAGTGACGTCAGTGCGATTAGCATTTATAGCGATTGCAACTTATCCAAATTTGGGAATTTGCGATTGCAAAGGTGAGTTGCGATCGTCCGTGTTTCACTTGGATCCCTGCCTAAGTATTATTATGTCACTAATTTTTGTCACAGAGAAATAGTCATCAATTGCTGAGATACTATTGCTGACCATAGATTGACGTTAAAAGTTTTTGTCCTTAATGATTTCGATCATTTGACAATTTTTTGTGCAAAAGCGGAAATTAATAGTAATTTAAAACTTGTTTACGGGTTTTATTAGTTTAGTATGCGGATTACTTTACGTTTTGACATAATTTTAAAAAGGTTTTTAATAGATACATACGGAATCGGCCAACAAAAAAAAAAAAATTTGAACTTTTCGAATGTGGGAGTATTATTTCAATGATTAAGACTTTGCCGCAGTCAATACATATCAGACAATAATAGTTTTACTAGCTGCCAGGGCAGCTAGATTAGCTTCCTGCGGCATGTTGATGCATAACGTCCCCCTTCTCTAACTTTTACCTCATTCTGAAGTTATATTATTTGATAGAATTTAATGTTCATTCGATTTCAAGACATACCACGCACGTGGCCCGGTGTTGCACGGGCACTTCGTGCCCTGAAAGTAGTGAGAAAAAATTTAAAGAAACTACTCCCCGCCAAGGCGGCTCGCTTACAGGCGCTTCACGCCTTTACTTTTTTCCATATATAAAAAAATCATTCGAATTATTGAGATGCTTCAAGCCTTCAAGATGGTGAGGAAAGTTTCAGTAAGTTCAGCTCGCTCAAAGAAAAAAAGCAGACATAGACACTCAGTTTTTAATATAAGTAGATGGCTCTTCAACAAATAAATGTTTCAAAATATTACCAGTAGCTAGCGATAAAAATTCTACGTAAGTGGCCCGCTTATGAGTTTCGTGTTTGATTTAGTTAAGCCTTCATTCAAAATTCTCATTATCATTGTTATCACTGTTTCATAGCAACGACGGTTTGCAAGAATGGATTTCATATTTAATCATTTATTAGGCTTAATCGCTTTAAACTTGACTACTTATTAATTGATATCTTCGCTAATTAAAATCGTATAATTATATCAATTGAAACTAATGAAGCCTGAAAAATTACCTATCTATCGGTACCTGGTTCGACTTTCAGTTCATTGGCGTTCAGGAGAAAGAAGCGTGACATAGAAAGATAGTTAGAAAGAAAGATAGTTAGAAAGATACTCAGTTTTTAATATAAGTAGATAATATGAATTGAACATATAAAAATGGCTTAAATTATTTATTTATTTATTTTTAGAACTGAAAAAAACAGCACTATCCCTAAACGAGGAGATTTTATTCCTTTACTAGCTGCCAGGGCAGCTAGATTAGCTTCCTGCGGCATGTTGATGCATAACGTCCCCCTTCTCTAACTTTTACCTCATTCTGAAGTTATATTATTTGATATAATTTAATGTTCATTCGATTTCAAGACATACCACGCACGTGGCCCGGCGTTGCACGGGCACTTCGTGCCCTGAAAGTAGTGAGAAAAAAATTTAAAGAAACTACTCCCCGCCAAGGCGGCTCGCTTACAGGCGCTTCACGCCTTTACTTTTTTCCTATATAAAAAAAAATCATTCGAATTATTGAGATGCTTCACGCCATCAAGATGGTGAGGAAAGTTTCAGTAAGTTCAGCTAGCTCAAAGGAAAAAAGCAGACATAGACACTCAGTTTTTAATATAAGTAGATGGCTCTTCAACAAATAAATGTTTCAAAATATTACCAGTAGCTAGCGATAAAAATTCTACGTAAGTGGCCCGCTTATGAGTTTCGTGTTTGATTTAGTTAAGCCTTCATTCAAAATTCTCATTATCATTGTTATCACTGTTTCATAGCAACGACGGTTTGCAAGAATGGATTTCATATTTAATCATTTATTAGGCTTAATCGCTTTAAACTTGACTACTTATTAATTGATATCTTCGCTAATTAAAATCGTATAATTATATAGATTGAAACTAATGAATCTTGAAAAATTACCTATCTATCGGTACCTGGCTCAACTTTCAGTTCATTGGCGTTCAGGAGAAAGAAGCGTGACATAGAAAGATAGAAAGAAAGATAGTTAGAAAGAAAGATAGTTAGAAAGATACTCAGTTTTTAATATAAGTAGATTTTGGTTACGTCGTGTAAGAAGTAAAGTATTATTACGTAGTCTTTGGCACAAAAACTGGCGTCAGTTAAAAAAAAATCGCCGAGAATCTCAGTTATTAAAATCTTGCAACAAATTTGACGAAATTCCTGTTCGATTGGATACTAAGTAGCTGCCCAATTGTAAGTACATCTCGAAAGTACCCAATGAACGCAAACAAATTTAAGAAATGCCGTTAAGTTGTATTTAAAGCTCCATCAAATTGGAAAATAATGAACCTAACCCATTTATTTGTTGCCAATCTCTTCAAGCGATTAAGTTACTGATACTTTAAAACACACATTCACAAAACGTGCGAAAATAATTGATGCAGTAAACAATCTTTCAATAAAGGAATACGGATGAATCCTTGTTTAAGGTCCGGCGATAAATTATTAAATCTGGCAACCATTAGATTTATGGTTTCTAATTTAGATTTATGGTTTTCCGGCAACCATTTATTAATTCTGCCCGTAGTCTGAAAAAAAAAACACCAAACCCGAACCCTAAAGTAGGAATTTACCAGGAATACAATTTATTATACAAAATAATATTTGCACGTTTCAAAGCGCAAAAAAAAAAAAAAAAAAAAAAACATTGCTTAAGGATAAATATTCTACTTACAACCAAGACTGCAAAATGTTTTAAAATACAAATCATGGTAGAAGTTCGTTAGAGAGCGGGCGGGGCGAGCGTTTCCAAATCCTATGTTTAAGCCTGTATATTAAAAATGAAGCTGAAAAAAATTACTTTTTGATTTGACTTGAGAAAAGCCTTGAAAATTTAATGCGAAAAGTGGAAATGATACACGCAATTCTAGCTATCGACAGAGAGTTGAGATGATGCACTAAATATTGAATTAGTTTGTTGGAAGCTTTCACGGATTTATGCGAAAAATGTACCTTAAATTGGAATGAGAAAAGCGCTACCAAACGAACGTTTTCGAATATCGTTATAAATTATAGCCTATGTGTTATTCTGATGTATAAGCTACCTCATGGTAAAAGTTTCATTAAAATACATTCAGTAGTTTTTGCTTGAAAGAGGAAAAAACATCCATACTTCCATCCATCCATACATCCATCCATCCATACAAACTTTCGCATATATAATAGTATTAAGATATATTGATAGCATCTAAAACCCCCGAACAACATCTCCAACATTTGTAAAATCTATTTGCGAAACTAGATGAATATGGCCTTTGCATAAATGTACAAAAATGTATATTTGGTGTCCCAACAATAGACTTTTTAGGCTTTAATCTTTCAGAAAACGGAATTAAACCTCTACCTGAAAAAGTAATATGTATTCTAAATTTTCCCAGACCA
Source organism: Uloborus plumipes (assembly GCA_038373865.1). Classification (NCBI taxonomy): domain Eukaryota; kingdom Metazoa; phylum Arthropoda; class Arachnida; order Araneae; family Uloboridae; genus Uloborus; species Uloborus plumipes. Next base: position 38,856 of record JAXGGA010009761.1, read on the forward strand.
AATACATTAACCTAGATTTTTAGGCATGTTTAACTTTTATCGATGCTTTATACCAAACGCTGCACATATACTTGCTCCTATAGTACAACTCTTAGAAGGGTATACAAACAAAAAGAAATCTCGTTCCAATGTTCGCAAAATTACTGAACAACTTAAATGAAATGAAAAAGCAGAACAGGACTTTATTGACGCGAAAAACGCGATTGCTAAAACCCACTTTTGAGACATCCCGTTCCTGCAGCTAAATTGAGCTTATGGAGGGACGCTTCAGATGTTACTGTAGGAGGTACATTAACCCAATTGGTGACAGGAAAAAACGTCCCCAACAAAACGCCCCTGGGGAAAAACGTCCCCAGACAAAAGTCCCCAAGGAAAAAACGTCCCTGGAAAAAACGTCTCCTGAGAAAAAACGTCCCCTGGGAAAAAAACGTCCCCTGAAAAAACGTCCCCGAAGAAAAAACGTCCCATAGGAAAAGACATCCCACATGAAAAAGCATTCCGTATAAACATAATTGAGATTCTTTTTAAAAGTCAGTTTTTACCATTTCCAGTGATGAATAGAAATTTTAGCAGCATTTGTTTAAATATTTTTTTTTTTCAACAAAGGATTTTAGTGTGGCTATTTTCTCATATTCTAGCTACTTAGAAGTGCTTGTCGCAGGATTTTTTTTTTTTTTTTTTGGTATTTTTGATATTATTAAACAGTATTGGATATTAAATAAAATTATTGATGAACAGTTTTCTTTACAAATACGAGGTCTGGTGGGGTGAAATAGTCAATAGTGAAAGCGGTCATACTTCAAATTAAAAGTTGTAGTTTACAAAAAAATGTTCTAATGAGATTTTTTTTTCAATTATGAAATTTGAATGTTTTCTCAGATTTGAAAAAAATGAGTAAAAAAATCATTTTAACTTGGGGTCGATCCATGTGAGATCATACTGACCATATTGCAGACCTGTTTTTATGCACATTCGTGCAACTGCTGTTTTCAATCGGAGAGACAGGTAGAACTCGCAATTTTCGTCTCAAAAAAAAACATTTAATTTTTTATATATTTTCCTTTCATTTGAACTAAACGCATTCCTGAAATATATTTCTTAACAATTTTTCAGAAAGGGGTCGATCCATGCGAAATCATACAGGAAAACAAAACATTGTTGCTCACTATTTTTGATTTTTAAAACTTTTTGTCTGTTAATTAACTGTTATATTGGGAGCATGAAACAGTGGTTTAAAAATTGTAAAATTTCAGAATTTTTTTTAGCAACCACTTTTCAGTAGCTGCGGAAGCGACTTTTCATGAAAAGAGTACTTTTTGAAGATGCTTAGTTATAAGCATCTTCAAAAAGTACTCTTTAGTTTTTATTTATGAATATATCAAAATGATTTGAAAACCACTTGATTGCGCAGAAAATGATCTAAATTTCTATACTAGTTATTTTTCTGATAATGATTAACAAATTTGTGTAAAATTGACTTAAAAATAAGATTTTTTGTGTGAAATTTTACATTTTCGGCATAAAAATATTAGTAGAAGGAATTAAGATTCGCCCTTACTTTTTTCCCTTGAATAGATATCTCATAGGACTATTCTCAGAAGTAGTATGAAATATTTGAAGACAGTCATTTATTTTATACAATTAGTCAAACTTAGCATTACGGAGAAAAAATGCTAACTTTGAGATTTAATATCTGAAAAGGACTTTATGAAAATCAAGAAAAATTTAACTGGATAACCTTCTTATAGTAGTTAATATTCAGCAAAAATTTCATGAGTGATATCGTTCTACTTTTAGAGATATGGAGCCTCGAAGTTTGCTGAAAAATCGCATTTATTTTGACGCCAAGAAATCATCACATAATGCAAAATTTATTATTCTCATAATGCGATTTTTTTGCACTGTAGGGAGGTTTTAGCGATTTAAACTTTTAAAAATGAATGAAGAGTTGTAGGTTAGATTAAAACTAAAATTGTTCTTTGCTCAGGAGATGTATAAAGACCGTGAAAACCCAGCTTTAAAGTGGAAAATCATGTTTTTATGACTAACACGTCGAAAAAAAGCATTTATAAAAGCAAAATATCTAAATTATCTCTTTCTGTAAATGGAAAGTAAATTCAAATATTATGTATTTTCGTAAAAGGGTTAGTTTATACCACGAAAAACTCATTTAATATTATTAGAATAATAAATTTTGCATTATGTGATGATTTCTTGGCGTCAAAATAAATGCCATTTTTCAGCCAAATTCGAGGCTCCATATCTTTAAAACGAGAACGATATCACGCATGTAATTTCTGCAGCATATTAACTATTATAAGAAATATCCAGTACTATAAGAAATATCCAGTTACATTTTTGTAGATTTTCATTCAATCCCTTTTCAGATATTAAATCTCAAAGTTAGCATTTTTTCTCCTAAATGCCAAGTTTGACTAATTGTACAAAATAAATGACTGTCTTCAAATGTTTCATACTACTTCTGGGAATAGTCCTATGAGATATCTATTTAAGGGGAAAAAAATAAGGGCGAGTCTTAATTCCTTCTACTAATATTTTTATGCCAAAAATGTAAAATTTCACACAAAAATCTTATTTTTAAGCCAATTTTACACAAATTTGTCAATCATTATCAGAAAAATAACTGGTATATAAATTTAGATCATTTTCTGCTCAATCACAGAGGCGGATAAAGTGAAGTGGGGACCCCAAGCGGTAAAAGTTTTCGGGGCCCCCCTCCACCCCACTCGTCTAGATTTAATTGCAGCAAAATCAAAAATTATGTTTTCCGTGTCGACGCGGTTCAACAGTTCCTGTTCAATATACAGTATGGCTAAGTTGTTAAGCCTCTCTTCTCCCATTTTACTACGTAAATATTTTTTTACCATTTTTAAAACAGAAAACGATCTTTCACCTGATGCATTTGACATAGGTATTGTCAAAAATATTTTCAAAAGTGTCTCCATGTTCGGAAATGTGCAAGACATCCCTCTAGCAGCTTGATAAATATTATGATACGAGAGACTTAAATTGTTTGAATTTTCAGATGTTCTTTTGAATGAAGTCCTCATTTTCTCTCAGAAAATAACAAAATGATCAAATTCATCTTCTAAAATGCAAGCATCAATGTCATTGCTATACATGTTCTTTAAACGTTTGATTCTTTTTTTTTTTTTTTTTCTAGTGATGTGTTTCGCTCAAAGAAGATTTGAAATGGTTCAAACACAACATCATATTTTTTAGCTCTTAGCGATAGCTGTGCTTTTGTACTGTCACATATGACAAGAAAAGAATCACTTATAAATGGTTTCTTTTAGAAAACTCGTGACCTTCCGTTTTGTTTTCATCGAAAAAAAAATTTCTTTTTCGACGTCTGCAAGTTGGTGTTAGTACATCTTCTTCCTCGTCAAACGTTAACCCTGAGATCTCAGTTGCTTCTTTTTCAATTCTTTTGAATTCGTTTCGATAATTTGCAATAAAATTTTCAAGGAAATTTAGTAAATTGGCCCCTTTCAAGAGTTCGAGCTCTATTGACTGCAATGATTAGCTTACAGCATTTATTCTTTGCAGAATGGTGTTCCAAATCACAGTCAATAGGGCGGTTTCATACTTTTCCATCGTCTTCAAAAGTGCTGTCGCTTCAAGTATTGTCACTTTTTTTCTTCTTTATCATTACAAATTTCTTGTAGAGCCTCTTTTATGTATGGGAACCCAAGTTTGATAGCCAGTACCGCATCTGCTCTTGCTGACCACCTTGTGTCACAGACTCTTTTTACAGAAACTGAGTGTAGTTCTTTGCACATTTCTAATTTGGATTTCTTTTTGGACCCCTAAACCGGATCATATTGGACTATATTTATTAATCTGGTAACAGCTGTAAAAGAAAAAAACAAACAAACAAACGGTAGTTTAGTTGGTTGGTAAAAGCTATAGCCATCGTATTGGAGCTTTAGAATCCAGTCGAACTTTGGGGCTCTTTAGCATAATATCGTAATTTAAAACAACGGTAAACGAAATTGGAGGCCCCCTAAGTCGGTTCACATAGGTCTATTGATATAAATTCCAGTCGAGCGCAGGTCATCGTCTTTTAAAATATTTATGAAACAAATTTGGGGCCCCTAGGTTGGACCTTATTAGCCTATTGGTATATATTAGTACTCGGCTGCAAAAAAGCTCGTTCGTTTAGCTACAGGTTGCAGTTATATCTAAAACCAGTGCATTCGAATTTTATATTCTAGAAGAATTTCGGGGCTCCATGGCGCATCACGGGTCGGCGGGGCCCCACGCGGCCGCTTAGTCCGCGTACCGTTAGACCCGCCTCTGCTCAATCAAGTGGTTTTAAGTTCTTTTGATACATTCATAAATAAAAAAGTTATAAGCATCTTTAAAAAGTACTCTTTTCATGAAAAGTCGCTTCCGCAGCTACTGAAAAGTGACTGCCAAAAAAAATTCTGAAGGTTTAAAAATTCTTGAACCATTGTTTCAAGCTCCTAATATAACAGTTAATTAACAGGCAAAAAATTAAAAAAATCAAAAATAGTGTGCAACATTGTTTTGTTTGCCTGTATAATTTTGCATGGATTGACCCCTTGCTGAAAAATTGTTAAGAAATATATTTCAGGAATGCGTTTAGTTCAAATAAAAGGAAAATATATAAAAAATAAAATGTTTTTTTTTTTTTTTTTTGAGATGAAAATTGCGAGTTCTACCTGTCTCTCCGATTGAAAACAGCAGTTGCACGAATGTGTATAAAAACAAGTAAATTTATGAACACTTTTTGAAACAGTTGATAAAATATAACATTTCTTTGTTTCCCTCTAAATTATACATCCGTTGTAATGAATTAAAATAAAAGATGGCAAATAAACTATTTACAGATTTCAAGTTAGAAACAATTTTTAAAATTGTTATCAAAATATTTCTCCCGCTTTTCATTAGAATTACTTACTTTTATTTTGATTAAAAAAATTAAATCGCTTCCTGAAAATGATTTAAAAAAAAATTTGCATGTCAATTTTTTCATAGGAAACATTTTCTAAGAGAGACGTTTATTTCCTAGGGGTCATTTCCAAGACGGAAGTTATTTCCGAGGGGACGTTTTTTCTAGGGACTTTTTTCCGAGGGAACGTTTTTTCCTAGGGGACGTTTTTTCCTAGGGGACGTTTTTTCCAGGGACATTTTTTCCTAGGGGACGTTCTTTCACAATCGTCACAGGGACTGTGGGAACCAATAGCTTTTTTCTCCATAAAACTCAATAAAAGTCAACAGAAATGGTCAGCCTATGAAAGGGTATTGTTCGCAATTTATTCTGCTATTAGAAAATTCAAACACATGTTAGAAGGCAGAATATTTTCAATATATACAGCTCAAAAGTCACTTATTTATGCTTTCAAACAAAATCCAAACAAATGTTCCCCTAGACAATCACACCATTTAGACTTTTTTTCCCAGATCTTTCAGATATATTGCATGTGCATTGTTTAGAGTATATAGTAGCAGATACTCTTTCGAGGATCAAAATTGATTCTATTACTAAATCAGCGAATTTAAATTTTAAAGAATTTGCAAGGGCACAGAAAAGTGATCCAGAAATTCAAAAATTTATCGAAGGTAGTAAATCCTCTTTAAAATTGGAACTCAAACCATGTCAAACTGCAGACTGCAATTTAATGTGTGATACTTCAACAGGTGTTCCACGTCCATTTGTGCCCGTTTCTTTTCGTAAACTCATATTTGACCATCTTCATAGCCTAACACATCCAGGAATAGCAGCTTCAAAGAAGCTCATTTGTAAGTGATATGTGTGGCTTAATATGAAAGGCCAAATTAAGCAGTGGGTGCAGTGTTGTGAATCTTGCCAAAAATCAAAAGTACAGAGGCATACTAAAACTCCTCTCGGTACATTCTCTCTTCCAGATGCCAGATTTTCACACATCCATGTGGATATCGTAGGTCCTTTCCCACCATCTGACGGACATTCTTACATTCTTACAATGATTGACCGTTTTTCCAGATGGCAGTACCTACATCCGCTATCAAAGCAACAACTGTTCGCCGTGAAATATTCAAGACTTGGATCTTTCGTTTCGGACGTCCATCGATGATAACTTCCGATCGAGGTCCCCAGTTTCGTTCCTCGATGTTCACCGAATTTACTCGCTTACTGGGTACCCGAAAGATTAAAACAACTGGCGCATCCAATTTCAAACGGACTGGTCGAAAGATTTCACCGCCACTTAAAGTCGGCTCTAAAGGCACACGCTGACCCTAACAGTTTTGTCAAAACTATTGCCGGTAATTCTGCTAGGAATCCGAACACTGTTAAGGAAGATTTGCAATCTTCTTGCGCAGAACTTGTTTACGGAACTACCTTACGCCTTCCTTGTGACATCATCGATCCTACTAACAATACTGTATGCGACTCGGATTTCATAACTGATCTTCGTGACAGAATGCGACAACTGAATCCTGTTGCGACATCTGCTAATTGTACAAATCAATATTACATCCATCCGTTGTTAAAATCATCTTCGCAATTTCTAAGAGTCGATCATGTGAAACCACCGTTACATCAAGCGTATATTGGACCTCATAAAGTTTTGAGCAAAACGGACAAAGCAATTGCAATCGACACAAATGGTCGACAAACAACAGTTTCTCTTGGCCGTGTTAAACCGGCTCATACTATTCCTGAAACTGTCAATTCTCAACCTGAATAAACTACAAAACCAAAAACTGTCGGTAATAGTGTACCTACAAACGAACCTAAGACGTATGCCACAAGATCTGGACGACGCGTTCATTTTCGGAAAAACTTAGCTTCTTATTAATCACTTGAAATGTGTTAATTTTTTCCAAACAAATTATCAAAATAGAATTATTGTACATACGTAAATATTTCATATTTTTCATGATTTTAATCATTATTGTGTTTTTGTTTATGTTTCATACTTAGATTTTTTAATGTAATCTCTACCAGTATTGATTAATAATATGATAATAAGAAAAAATATATGTATCGTTCCTGTGGGCTAACAACCCTCAGTCACTGGGGGGATACTCTGTTGGAAACCCCAGGATCAGCGCAATAAGCAATTGCGAAACCCCAATTGTGCAACCATGGAGATCCCAGTTGTGCAATCGCGGACTCCCCCGCAAGGTTAACGCATAATCCATACTGGTAGAGGCAGTGCGCTTTGGATACTCAAAGAGTGCAGCTGTTCCTTCTGAATAAAGAGTCTATTCATTAAACTATGTGTGCTGGCTAGCTACTAAACCGCCAACGCCATAATACGTTAAAAATCAAGAAATAAATTAATGTTTATGAGTAATATAGTGCTTTTATAAAAGACTACGCTATAATACCGGAAAAAATTAGAAAAAAAAAATGATAACTTTTTTAAAAAAATTTTTTAATCTTAAAGAAAAACTGAACTTCTCCATTTTTTTTATTTTTTCAGTCATGTTCCTGGATAAGAAGGTATTATTCGATTTCAATATATTTTTAAAAATATCAGAACTGTTCACCAATCGTAACTTTTCCGTCTGAGAGCATTAAAGGAAACATTGAAACAAAAATTTTAAAAATCTACGAAGAACTCATGAAAATTTCCATTTTTACAAAATTTCAGGCTCGTAGCGAGATCGGAAGATATTACCCGATTTCAATTTTTTTTTTATTTGAAAGCCTTCACCAATCGCAACTTTTCCGCACTATTACGAATAAAAACTTTGTTTCTTTCGCTGCCCCCGTCCTTCTTTCAACGCACCATTGGCGGCGGAGGCTCTGCGCCGAGGGTAGACGCAGCAATGGACGTCTCGCAGACAGACGTCCATTGACGTCATTGAGACGCAGACAGACCGGCCTGTTGTAAATGGCGTCGAATGGCCCGTGCAGACACCGGATAATGCGTTACAGACGGAATGTGCCGTGCTGTGGTTCGTGACGATCCGTCACTGCCCTGCTATCATCACGAGAAGTGGTGCCCTGGGTGATTTTGATTCGCCATGTCGGTCCGACATACCCTCTGCTGCATCCGACTTCGTCCAATGCGATTTCCCTGAAAGATCGCCCATGATCCTTCCTCTTCCGAATTCGGATACTTGATCGAAAGATGATCGGTGCTTCCCACGATGCATATTCAATAGGGTTTTTTTGAAGAAACCACAAGAAAAACACAGTTGTCGAACTTAAAATCGCTCAAATCGGCCTTAAACACCTTTCAAGGAAATTTCATATAGTTTGCACGCTTCCTTCAAGGTGTTGCCTTTACGGTGGCCAGCAGTGTACACATTATTTTCTCATTAACTTAAAGCTAAAACGGCAAATCCAAATTCCCTTTTTTGCGTTTGTCCCAAATTTTTTGTGTATTTGAGGAGCTCGTTTTTTAAAAAAGAATGTAACATAAAACCTTAAAAGGACTGTGAGGAAGGAAAAGATGAACACCTGAGCAACAGAAACAGAAACTGTATTCACAAAAGCGAACCATTATAAAAATCGCGAAAGATATTTTTATTCCCCCCATGCAAAAATGTCATTGCTAACTACGAAATTAAATTTTCTTTTTGTAAAGAGTTATTTTTCAAAAAGATGCGACAAAACGTTCCAGATTTTTTTTCTCCAAAAATCGTAGGTTTCTTAACTCTTTAAAGCCGGCTCCGGCCGATACCGGCTTTGTAGCTTAGAGCCGGGTCCGCCCGAATCCGGCCCACTTAAGCGAACACAGGGGTGGTTGGTAGCAAAAGATCCCTACTGTGAGACCCCCTACGGACGACTCTTTCTTCTGGCCACTTGCCTCTTAGCAAGTGATAACGACAATTGCATGAATGGATAGCTGTAAATGACTGCAGATTATGTGGTCTCCTCAAAAAGTGAGAGAAGACGAATTCATAGCAATTTACTTGCGTTTGAAATTTCCTGCTCTTTTAATATCCATTTTTACGCCAGTTTTGTTAAGCAAATGTTATTTCGGGTTTTCATATAAATTTATAAAAACCCGAAATAAATATAATAATATTAAACCCGAATGCACAATTTATCATGATTAAAAATGGTACGCGTTAATAAAGCTCAAAATGAGCAAATAATAGCATACATATGCTTCAGGGCTATAAAGAACCTTGCAACAGGTGTATTGAATTACTTGCAATATTTTACCACCTATTAAATTTCTTTTCGTTATTTTTATCATTGGCGTTTTTGAAAGTTCCCTTCTTATTTCTCTCCAGTTTTATAACACCATAAGCAACACTATGCAAATCTGGCCGATGAAAGCATCTAAACAGATCTGCTGGGATCTTCAACGGGTCAAATTTTGCTATAAAATTGACAACAAAAACTCTTGTCAAAACCAACGGATTTGTGAAAAGAAAAGGGTTCCATTTAGTTCATTCGCAAAAAGCGGTGTGCTTAGAAGTGTTATAAAAAATAGGAGACTGTGAGTGATTAAAAAATGTCCTGAAATGAGTGATTAAAAGTGTTCAACAAGAGTGTTGAAGTAAATACTCCTCTCAGAACAAAAAACCGCTCTATAAACTTCGTAAAACTGTGCTCAAAAACTGGAGGGTGGAGAGTGGGGATAAGTGTTTGCGTCCAAAAAAAAAAAAAAAAACCGTGCAAAAAAGTTTTCAGATTAATCGCGAATATGTTACAGTGAAAGACTAAAATTTGGTACATGTCGGCATGCTCTGGTGAGTGTAACTCTCATATAATTCTAGAAAGATCGAGTATTTCCGGCGAACTTCCGGTAAATGTTTCCCCCCTTTCAGTTTCCGATTTTTAATTCTATAATTGAGACAAAAAAAGGCTCATTAACTGCCTTTTCATTTTTGAGGACTATTCGTATAAAAAGAAGGAAATATAGCTTGTTGATAGCTTGTTGCATAGCCCTTCAAAGTAACATTTCATGCTACTTACATATAAATCTGTACAAACAGCAAAATAATAAAAAAAAGACATTGTGTGTTTTTTTGTGTCGCAAAAATAGTTAAAAATCTGTAACCATGAAAATATCTCAAAGAGTTCAGTTCAGGGTTAGAAAGGAATAGTGTGTTGTGATATGTATAGCAAGTTGAGCTAGCACGCTAACAATATTATTTTTTTCTTCAGGTAATAGGAAGGGGTGTCTTGAAAAGGGACAGAAAATCTACGTTAAAAAGGTCCGAGTGACAAAAGGTCCGGCGGATATAAGGTCCAACGGACATAAGATCCAAAGGACATAAGTTGAAATGGGATACTTTTATAGCAATTTTGGAGGAGTATTTCAACTTAAATTCGCGCCAATAGCGCGCCCACTTTTCACTGAGCTTCTCCCCTCCTCCAATTACAGGCAAACATTGCTAAGGCCATAGCTCAACTAACTAGGACCACACTATATCTAATAGTACAGCAGATATGTGACCGAATTGTGCCTTTAATGATAGAAACATGAAACTTGGCACACGTATACTACACATCAAATGATTTAATTCTGGATACGCGGCCATCTGAGATTTCGTCTATTGGAGTAATGGCAGCTGTCAAACTGCTAAATTTTCGTACTTTTTCGAAATATCCCCATTCTGACCATGGAAGAGCACGTTTTAGACAAACATCATATGTTACATATTTAAACTACATTAAATTTGCTACAAGTTGATACCAAAATGGACTTGTTAGCTGTAATAGTTTTTGAGATACAGTTTCTCAAAGTTTCACAAATTCTCCAAATTTGAACATTTTTAGTTGATTTCCTTGTTTTATGATATATGCAAATGTCTTTATATTTTCAATAACCTGCATTGTATAAGCAATGAAGTAAACATTTATTGAATTTAACATTTTGAAGAGGGGGGAAGAAAGGGTAAAGGTTTTGAGTGAGGGGGAGGCTCCGGTTCACAACCAGAGAACTGATATCCAAGAGAGAGAAAGAGAGGATATTGAACTCCAACGCTTTCGCTGAATATCTTTAGAGTTCCTTTAAAGCTTTTTAAATCATGTTAAGTGACAACTGTTAAAACTATACAGAGTTATTGTTGTTTCATGCATAAAGAGTAAGCTCCTCGTAATTATAAACTCACGTTTGTGAAAATTGCAACACCATGAAGGACTTATGCGAATGGGCTGAAATTTTCAGCATT
>JAXGGA010009762.1:0-49967 GCA_038373865.1 Uloborus plumipes
CATCAATGTATTTACATGCGCGATTGTGATAATTTTTGACAGAACAATGAGCTGAAGAATAAAAAATGGCATGTTTTCCTTTATTGGACCGAAATAATTTTCCTATATTGGACCGATGGTTCAATTTAAGAATATGATTTTAAGCAAGACTTTTTCATTATCGTAACATAAAATAAGTGACTTATCTTATTTAATAGCGTAGTTAAACTTATTTTAAGCATACTTTAACACCTATTCACGATATTCATTTAAAAAATTTTTTATCAAAAACATTTTTATCAAGCAAAAGCTGCAACTTCTTAAAATGTATGTTTTTTTTCTTTCATCCATTAAGCTGCAGTTTCAGGTTGTTAAGCATAGTTATTAACTTAAATAAAATTTATGCTGGATTACCGAGAGAAAAATATGAAATTCTTTGTTATTTTCGAAACGATTTTAAAAGTAAACAATTTATATGCTACTAAAATGTTCAATGTAGATGAAGCCGGTCTTTTCACTGTTCAAAAGCCCAAAATATATTGACGTATAGAGGTAAACACCAGGTTGGAGCAGTAATGAGTGATGAACGTGGTAGAAACACACTGGTTATTTGCTGCATGAGTGCAACAGAATTGCAAGCTCCCCATGCTTAATTTCAAAAAATTACGTACCATGATTACGACTTATCGTAAAAGCTTCCCTGGTAAGCAATATGCTTGTTCAAAAAAAAAAAAAAAAGGTTGGATCACAAACTATACTTTACGCAATTGATACAACTTTCACCAAAACTGTTAAGCCAAGAAGTGTAAAAAGAATATCTTCTATTAATGGATAGGCACAGCACTTACATAAAGAACATTGATGCAATACACTTGGCTAACGAGAACGATATAATAATGCTTTCTCTTTAAGCACATCATGCACGTAGATGTGGTCTTTATTCAGCCTCTGTCTACATATTTTAATCGAGCATATGATACATGGATGCGAGAACATTTAATGAGATCCCTTATCTAATATCGTATAGGAGAACTTTTTCAACTCTTATGGGTAAATCGCAATCAAGGCCATGGCAAATGCTGTGAGTTGATTCTAAAGAACAGGAGTTTGGCGTGTTAATTGACATGTATTTAATGACATTGACTTGGCTGCAGCAGAATTAGAGGCACAAGTAGTCCTAATAAAACTAGTCAAAGTGAACAGGTTACATGTTCGGCTGCTCCGTCATTTCAAGTTTTTCTAGGGGGGTGGGGCAAGGGTAAAAACACAATACAATTTCACCAGAAAACAACAAAACCCCCGCCTACTTATATGCAAATACATTGATTTCTCCAATTCAAGAGAGGAGGGGGGCAATTGACCCCATCCCTTGCCCCCCCCCCAAATGACGGACCTGATGTTTGGTGTAACTTGTACACCATGTAGAAGAGCTAGAAATGACTTAAATTAGTACAAGTTCTGCAGAATCGGCAGATAGTTCTCATCAAAACATGTCAACTCTAACTGATTTTTTAAAGCCAGCTCACATATTACCTTTGCCTAAAAAAATAGAAGGAAATAAAAAGAAGGTGACCTCAGCAATCATTCTAACGGCCGTATAAAAGAAGCATAGAGCAGAAAAAGTCACACAAGAAAAAGCAGGAAACTGCACAAAACAATTGTTATTGCAATATTTGTCATAGAGATGAAGTGCAAAACATGATTAAGCGTATGAAATGCCATAGGCGAGTTTATCAACACTGCCTAAGTGAGGCCCAAGCAAAAGAAATTCTATTGCAAATCCTGGAAAAAAGTTGTATTGTTCAAATATAAATTATTCTATGATTTCCTGGTACGGTCCAATTTAGGAAGCGCATGGTTCAATTTAGGCGCACATATTCCTATATTGGACTTTTGCAACTTTTTATAAGATAATTTTTTAAAAAATAATTTTCATATTTTCAGAAAATATAAGCTCCTAGGGTGGTTCCTGATTAAATTTAGCTTATGATGACCTATTTTGCATTTCTGTTCTGCTTCACATTGAGCTACACAGGCCTCCTGTTCTTAGGGGGTCTAATATAGGCGGTCTTCCCCTATGTCACGGCTATTGATTTAGACGGATTAAAAACCGTATAAGCATGTGCTTTTTTTCATTTAACACTTAAATTAGTTTTTCCAAATTTAAGAATGACCATTTGAAAATAGCATGAAACACTGAATTATTAAGATCATTATTATAGAACATTCCCCCCCCCCCCCCAATCTCGCAATCATATTCCATAAAATATTTTACTTACAATCAAGAAAATCCTTTTTAAATTAATTTTACGAATCTTTTCTCTCATCTGTTCCCATACAAATAAAAAAAATCTAGGAGCAATATTCTTAACACAGCTTCTAAGCCATTTAAGACTTCCAGTCGCATTCAAATTTAATTATAGCCTGATTTGAATTAAAAAGACAGACCTTTGAATTTCCACTTATGGTTCGTTCAACTTGTCTAAATCCATTACGCTCTTTTAGGCAAATCATTAAAACAACCATTCAAAAAATAAAAACCTAGACATCTTTTGGAAATAAATTTTTGTGTCCTCGAAGACGCTCTTTACTTAACAGAAAATACTTCATTTGCATTTCTTGAGAAATATTTGAAAATAAAATAAAATAAAATAAAATAAAATAAACGAATTGGCGCACATAAAAGAATTCTTGAAAATGATTGTCGATTTAATTTTATCATTTGAAGTAGTAGAAGTAGCAGTGGTAGTTGTTGTAGTAGTGTTAATATATTATTATTCCATCTAAGCCAAAACTTTTTATGCACTGATAATGATACCAACTTTATTTTCGAATCTAGTTTATTAGTGAAAATAAACCAATATTTCACAAAAATGAAAAACATAATGGTTTTAAGTCAAAGTAATGCATGTGTTAAAAAAAATGGTTAATTCAAAATATTTTTAAAAAAATCACCCATAAAGAATATGATAGAAAGGCAGAAAAATTAATCTTTAAAAGTGAGAAAGTTCTCAATTTTTACCAAACATGCAATTTAAAAAAAAATCATGAATCAGATAAATTATATAAACATTATATTTAGTTTTTTTTTTAAATGATTCAGGAAATAGCAAAGCGCTATTCTTTGTATTTCGTTTCTGAGTTAAAGTAAATATATTCATAAGTTATTTTTAAATTCGAAGAAAAATTCTATTTACTATTATGGTAGAGTAAAAAATATCAGTTAATATAATATTCCTTTAAATATAATAAATTTTTAATGTACCATATTGTTGGAATGAAATATTTTCCTCCTGAATTATGGAACATCAAACTTATTAGAATACAAAAAGCTTATTAAAATAATAGCTATTCCATTAAGCGGCCTTAACGGTACTATAAAAGTATATATATATTAATTTTTGAGAAATTCCACCACGATATTTTTTGTCTTCCAGTTATTTATCATGTGAATTAAATTTTTCTTCCTCAGCCACCTAGAGAAGATGCAAGGCATGGTCGATTACAAGGTTACCACGTGGGTTACAGAGTATATCATTCATCTGAAAAATTCCTGTTTAAGAAAGTTGAAGTAAATAGTGAAAGTGAGCAACAGTCCGTATATGTCACTGGACTTCAGCCTTTTACTAAATACGAAATTATTGTTAAAGCTTATAACACAGCTGGGGCTGGACCACAGACGGACAGTATTATTGGCACAACTCTGGAAACAGGTAACACAAAATTTGTAATTATTAAATATGCTTTATGTGTATTACTGCGGCGAATCAAATTTTTTGTAATAAATTACTCCTTCTTTCATAATAAATTCTTAACGTCAGCAACCTGGCATCCGAAGTACAGGCCTTCATGTTCTACCAAATTAAGAAAGTTTCAGATAGTTTTTCTTTTTCATGCCACGACCATAACAGTATTTTATTATAAATACTATGATAATTGTTATAACCATTAAAATAATCAATATAAATTACCAACTTATATTTAAAATTGAGTATCTTTCTACCTATCTTTTTATGCCCAGCTCCTAACCGCAAAAAATGGAAAGTCGAATCAGGTACCGATAGATTCGTAATTTTTCAGGCTTCATTAGTTTTAATTTATATAATTATACTATTTTAAATAATGAAGATATCTATTAATAATTAGTCAAATTTAAAGCGATTTGTACCAAATGATTAAATATGAAAACCATTGTTATAAAACGTGGTTGATGTGAAACAGAAACAATAATGATAATGTGAATTTTGAATGAAATCTTAACTGAATCAAACATGAATTTCATTGTCGGGTAACGTACGTAAGTATGTTTTAACCCTACACTGCATGATTTTTTATTTTTCTTTGAAAAACAATATGTTTTTCAATGCAATAAGAAAACACGGAATTTTTTTTTTAATTTAATTTTGGGGATAAATGGTGATAATTGCTTTAAAGATTCTTATTACTTGCTTCATGTGCCTTAGGACTACATTTTGTTGGTCATAAGGAGGAAAAATGGCCCATGTATCTAATTGGCAACACGATGCAGTGTAGGGTTAAAATCTTATGAACATTAAATTATGTCAAATTATCTAGCATCAGAATGAGGTAAACGTTAAGAGGAATCGTTATACATCAACATGCCGCAGGAATCTTATCTAGCTGCCCTGACAGCCAGTATACTAATAGTGTCTGCAGTATTATTTTCTATTATGACACATGTTATGCGTTGCATTGGCTGTGCATGTGGGCACAACTTGTAATCCAAAAGAAAAAGTTCCTCAGTTAAGTTAGGCGGCCCATCGTTAACACGTCCACTTCGGAAACCTTACAGCAGAGCATGGGTTTTTTGTTAATAAAAAAAGCTTAAATACCGGCTTTTTGATTGCTTATCTTCCACACGTCAAGTAAATGCGCATTCGTTAATAGCAAGTCGCGGGCATTTATGCATATCAAGTACAACAAAACTTTTGACTCACACTAGTATGAGCGGTTTTACATATTTACAAAACAGTATGGTTTTCATTTTCTTCTTAATGAAACAAAACAGCGGGATAGAACACATAATGGATTTGAAATGGACAAAAAATGTAAAATACCTTCTAAATAATTTTTAAAAATACAATTCATACAATTAAAGATTTGTTTCCTTTGACATTCGCATCAAAATTAAAATAGATGCATCTGGAAATATAATTAATAAATCATATTTAGTTTTGCTATACTTTTTGTGAATAGTTTTTCGCAGAATTATGGATAAATGTTTCACATTCGTTCCCAGACATATTCATTTACTTTAGATAAACAAAAAGGTAGAAAGTAATGTAACTACAATTTTAGGTTTTGTATTATGTTACTACGAGTAAGTTTGTGTAAAAGGAAAGGTTTAGTAAATGGTTATACATTTTATAACCGTATTTGTATAATTATCAGTAATGTATATATTACTGCTAATTTTGTAGCTCATTATTGGGTATTTTACAGTTTAAAACTAGAACCTCTGCTGCCAGTATTGTGTTGTAAAACCAATAGTTTATTTTTTGCAGCTTGTTGAATGGAGACTAGGTAACATATAGAAGAGATTCTAAGAGTCTCACATGGTTTCTAAACATTTGGATGGGCAAATTTATTGTTTCCAGTGATACTATGAAAGCACTTGATTTTTTTCTGTTGACAAGTTTACCAAGAGATAGAAATAAGTTTTCGATAAATGTACTTGCACTTGTAAAATCCTTAAATGCCGCCATTTTCTTTTGCGTTTGAAAAGAGCAATGTAGCTGTAATAGGGGCGGATACAAAACAGGCGCGATAGGGGCGATCGCCCATTTCTTGAGGACCCTTCTCCAGCAGTTTTTCGAATTTGAAGCTTTAAAAAGGCAATTTTAGATGATCTTCGACGATACTATAAGAAGTGGTTGGGATTCGGGGCTCTGATCTGGATTTTTTTCGAAACTGAAGACCATAATATTTGTAATAAACATGCTTTAACCAGAATATGTGGTAGAAAAAAAGGGGGGAGGAAGCAAGTATTAAAAAAAAATAAAAGGAAAAATAATCGCCTCTTCCTTGGAGCATTCTGGGTCCACCCTTGAGCTCTAAAAATATCATTTTTAATTTTTTTTTATTATTTAATGTAAAGTATTTTGCCTTTTTTAGCCTACTTTCCCGTTAAAAATAAAAGAAAGACGAAAAAAGTATTAAAAGTAGCTTAATGCATCTAAAAAATATCGCCAAGTCCAAAAAATATCGCCAAGTTAAAAAATATCGCCAAGTCAAAAAATGCCAGTTAAAAATAAAAGGTAAAATGAATATCGAAAAATTAAAAATTTGAAAGTAGGGTATTGAGATGGGGAATTTGTGTGTCGGTCGGTCGGTCGGTCGGTCGGTCGGTCTGTCTGTCCCCCCCTAATAACTTTTGAATGAACATTCCGATTTGGACAAACTTTTTTTTGTTGGAAAGATCTCGGCGAGTACAGCTCATTCCCATATTTGATTTTTTGATTTGAACAATTTTTGGTTCAACTTTGAGCCGTTCAAAAAACCGGTCCCGCGATACTAACTTTTTAATGAACAATCCGATTTGAACAAACTTTTTTTTGTTGGAAAGAACTTTTCAAGGGTACTTCATTCCCGTATTTACATTTCCGATTTGAACAATTTTTCGTTCAACATTGAACCGCTCAATCAAGCTGTCACCCCTAATAACTTTTGAATGAACAGTCCGATTTAAACAAACTTTTTTTTGTTTGAAGCATCTCGGCAAGGATACTTTATTACCGTATTTAAATTTTCAATTTGAACACTTTTGGTTCAACATTGAACCGTTTAAGCAACCTTTCTCCACCTAATAACTTTTGAGTGAACCGTCCGAATGGAATAAATTTTTTTTTGTTCGAAAGATCTCAGCGAGTGCAGCTCATTCCCATATTTGATTTTTCGATTTGGACAATTTTTGGTTCAACTTTGAACCGTTCAAACAACCGGTCCCGCGATGCTAACTTTTGAGTGAACAATCCGATTTGAACAAACTTTTTTTTGTTCGAAAGATCTTTTCAAGGATACTTCATTCCCGTATCTACATTTTCGATTTGAACAATTTTTCGTTCAACATTGAACCGCTCAATCAAGCTGTCACCCCTGATATCTTTTGAGTGAACAGTCCGATTTAAATAAACTTTTTTTTGTTCGATGGATCTCAGCAAGGATACTTCATTACCGTATTTAAATTTTCAATTTGAACACGTTTTCGTTCAACATTGAACCGTTCAAGCAACCTTTCCCCACCTAATAACTTTTGAGTGAACCGTCCGAATGGAATAAACTTTTTTTTGTTTGAAAGATCTCGGAGAGGCTTTCCCATACATGCCCATATTTCGCTTTTTGATTTGAACCATTTTTCGTTCAATATTGAACCGTTCAGAAAAAAAATTAACATTAGCGTCTACGGGGAATTTAAGTTGAATGTTGATCCTGAACTTAAAGTCAGATTTCCTTCAAACTAACTTTGTAAGAAAATGGTTTTGATAAATAATGTTTGTAACGTACTTTTCTGAGTAATCTTCTGTGAGGACTCTGATTCCGACTCCGACTCCGCAAACATGGCGGAAATGCAGGCTCAGAAAAAAAATTACTGACTGTGCAGACGATTTTTTGTTTATTTATAAATTTGTTTTATTTTATTTATTATTATTATTATTATTTATTTTTTTTTTTTTGGCAGACGATGTTTTTTTTTGTAACAAAAATTTTTCATTCACGAGAACATTTTATTCTTTATTTATATTTAACAACTGGCAACAGATTAAAAGTGAAATTCGAGACATTTTATTAACGGACGAGTTTTTTTTTCTTTTTTTTTTCTTTCTTTGATAAAATGTGTTTTGATGCTCTTTGTACTTTTATTTATTTATTTATTTATTTTATTATTATCATTATTATTATTTTTTTTTTTTTTTTGAAAACGATGGAGGATTTTTTCTACGGAGGAACTGTAACAGTTACACTCTTTAAAAGGTGCGACAAAACTTTATTTATTCGTTAATTACTTCTTACGTGTCTATTTCATCTGATGAAAGGGGTATATTTTGCTTTTCAAAATCAGCTCTAAGTGCTAAAAAGGTATGTTTGACATAATTTTAAGTCTCAGATAATCAAGAGAATAACGATCAGATGCGAGAATGCCGATGTCGATGTACGGGAAAGTAGGCTCGTTTAGTTCTTGACAGAACTTCTTGTTTTAAACTCAAATTTAAAGCTTTCATTTTTTTTCCTCTCAGAATTTTTATATAATTTTGATTTACCTTTTTAACTGTCCCAATTATTTTAATTTAATAGTAAATAAATAAATAAATAAATAAATAAATACGGACGAGGGACTTGTTTTATTCCTACGATATTCAAACGTTAGTATCTTTAAAAGATAAAAATACAACTCCCCCCCCCCTTGGATTAGATATGAATACCTCGAAAAGTGCATTCAAACAAACATCATTTTTGCAGTCAGCTCTATATACAACAATAAGAGTGCAATATTTCTTCCTCGCTGCATAATAGTACATGCATGAATATTTGAACTCTCCGCTTTAACTTTTTGAGAACTTTTTAATTTCTGTGTCATCAAAAATATACCTAACGTAAAATAATAATTTAATCAATACTCTGATTACCAAAAGGAAAAAGCATAGAAAAATTAAACTTCAGCGCTTTTCCTTGTTTTAGAATCATGGAAAAAAAGGTCATTAAAACTTCATTAATCTTTGTTTATGCTTCGCACTAAGAAGGTGAAAAATAGTGCGGAGTTTTTTCTTAGTTTCAATAAATAATTTATAGATGGTTCCATACTGAACTGCCAAATTTCTCTTTATAAAGTTGGATTTAGAATTTTAAAAGTATGACACAGCAACTTAGATCAAAATATCTGAAATGTAAATAGCATCTAGTAACTAAATTTGGAGAATAAAAATTACAGTGACCTTATTAATACTATTATTAGCCGAGAGCGTGGCGCAGTATTTGCGCTTTAGACTCTTACGCCCAAACAAGCGGGCTCAAGATATTAGAGGTTTATTTTCAAGATGCAAAAATTGACAACGTCCATGAAAGCCGCGCCTAGCACTCGCGAACAGTTCCACTTAAAAAAAGAGTAGATGGGTTGTGGGTGATAACTTTCCGAAGTTTTCAGTTTAAAATTTGCATTTGCTATTTTCTTTTTGACATATTTAACTAAACTATGTATGTGAAATTAGCATCGTTCCACGTTGTTTAATACTGTTCGAAATTTTTTGTTTTTATTAATCTTCCATTTGTTGGTAACTTACATAACACCCCTATTTTGTTAAGATCAGAGAAGACCTGACGTATGCGTAAATGTGCGGAACGTTTTTACCTAAGAAGATCAGACAGTATTTCGTATGATTATGAAGCTTGTTATCCCTTGAATAACCGTTTGTCTTTGCATGATTACTCCTGGAAATAGAGCTTAGGTGTCTTCCTCTGGTCGGAAGCCGGCAAGAAGTCGGCAAATGGTGAAAAACTAACGCGGAGCTAAATTATAAACAAATAAAGGAAAATATAAATAAGACATAGGGGGGGGGGGTTAAAGCTTAAAAAAAGTATGAAACACAACTGTCAAAAACATGGGGTGAATTAGTTTTATTTTTCCTAATTTGGGCTCATTTTCTATTTCCTTCTTTGCTGTAGAAATCGGACATTTAAAAAAGCTAATTAAAAGTTTACCTGTAGGGAAAATATTTTTTTTCTGGCCCCAAGTTGTTGTTGTTGTTGTTGTTATTATTATTATTATTATTATTACTATTATTATTATTATTATTATTACTTTTATTATTATTATTATTATTATTATTATTATTATTATTATAAATATTATTATTTTAAAAGTATTCTATCAATATCCGTGACTAAAATTAGCTTTTTGGCTGAAGGAAACACTCCATTTACAGAAAAATACATAAGTTTATTTGAATCTTAAATTTAAAATCTGTTAACTTTGAAATATATATATGAGGCAGTATTCAATTTTTGCATTGTACTTATTTCTACTCTTTTAAGCATTATTACCATTATTTTTATTTTTACTTATTAAAGCTCCTCCAACGTCTCCCATTCTGCAAGTGGAAAGCACCACGTCAGATACCATTACCATTCGATGGGAGAAAGATTCAAAAGACAGATCCAGTATAACAGGTATTAAATTTTCCTCGTTTATATCAAACTTTCATTGTACAAGAAGTTTTTTTAGCATTATTACGAGTATGCCTTAATTGTCGTGAGGAAAGTTAAGTATGTTCAAAAGTGTAATAACATCCGATCAAAAAATTAAAATAAACTAGTCAACTAAGTCAAGTTGAAGAATTGTTATCTTTTAGTATATGTTTGAGTTGATAAGCAACACTACTATTTATTTTTTGAACAGTTAGTGCTAAAGTGTTAGTCTCTCACTTAAGCGTCTCTTCATTCCCTCACTAGTAAGAGAAAGACTTCATTAAAGTTTGAGCATAGCAGTTACGCCTTATTAATATTTGAATTTCCTCATATGGGCAATTCCATGAAAGTGTGGAAAATCGTTGAAAAAATTAAATTAAACTAGTGTGATTAATTTGCATATTTTTCGATTTAAAAGGGTTGAAAGTGTCTTATGCAAAATAAGTTTCCGTCTAGAACCTAGTTTTTTAGTTTTGGCAGCACTTTGAAGTTGGCATTAGAATGTTTTATTCTTGGTGAAGCAAATGGTCAAACTTTCAACGTCGGTAAGTTTCACTTTTTTTCTTTAGATAACTGTTGCAATGAAATATTAATGATTATTACACTTTAAATTAATATTCTGAATTGCTGAAGTAAGTGTTGTTACCTAAATTAAGTGATTTATGTATATTTAAAAAAAGCACTATGCTATGTAGCGTAAGTTACCAAAAACATGTTAATGTTTTTTATGTGAATAAAGAAAGAGCAATACAATATTAGTAATGTTATATTTTCTATCTTATAAGTGTGTATCAAATAAATAATGATAGTTTTCTTTCAAATACTGTTAATTTTATTCTTTGTGCCACAGTCAAAATGCGTAACGTAAGTTACTGGCATATGCACGTAACGTAAGTTACCCAAATAAAATTTAAATGCTTGCGTTTAGAAATAAAGTACATTGTGGAATAAACTTATGTGGTTAGTAGGAGTAATTTATTCGAACCTTCTTTTATCGTTATGTATTTACTTTATTATATTAAATTAATCATATTTCTTAAAATGTCTTTGTTTGCTAATAAGCTTACAATACACTTCTATAATAAATTATATGTTTCTTTTTGGCTTTTGAGACATTAATTCTCTCTAAACAATATCACTGCATTCAAAATATTTAGGAGTAATGTACTATAAATTATTCAAAAATGACTTCTGTTATGTTTTAAAGTTATCAAATATGTTTTGGAAAACACAAACACAAAAATATTTTATCTCTTACAGGTGAAATATATTTTAGTCTGCATTAAATGCCACTGAACTCTGCAGAACATATGCGCTGTTAAAGGGGTATGAGAAAAGTCATGTGGATATTACAGATTTGTGAATAAAAGTCCCTCTTGATGGTATTGAAATATGTTAGAAAAGCAAAATTTATCAAAATTACTTTCTGAAGATCCGCACATTGACAATGACTATTTAAGAACTAGAAATTAACAAACTGTGGGGTTTCGTTTAGTTAAGTATTTTAAGGAACAAGAAGAAAAAACAGAGATAAAAGCCGGTGAATGATGGTGTGTGGTGAAGTACGAAAATACATTGTATCCTTGAATTGTGACGATTATTGAAGAAAACGAGTTTAAAATATAAGTAATGGCTGCTGTTGGAACCAATTAGAAATGGCCAGAAACGCAGATGAAATTTATTACAAGAAAGAAAACATAATACGAAAAATTGAATTACCTGAACTTGTTAAAAACAGCGGCTATGATGGATTTAAGTCTTATGTTATGTAATATGTTTGATTGGTCATTGAGTTTGGTATTAAATTTCTGTGAATTTAACTTATAATTGTTATTTTACAATATCTTGATCTAAACTGGACTGGAATTTTCATTCTTTATTTATTGTAATAAAAATATGCTAATAAGTGAACTTTGTAACGTAAGTTACTGTAACGTAAGTTACTCAGTTAAAAATTCCCATAAATTTCAATTTTTTAACTACATTTTTAAATTTGTGAAAATAATTTCTTAAAACTATCCAAAAAAAAGATAAATTATGATTCAAACTAAAAACAATTGTGAAAGAGCAGAGATTTGCCTTAGAACGAACTGTCACGTTATTGCATTCCCTTTTTGTGTAACATAAGTTACTGCCTTATTTTTGGCTGCTAAATTTTGAAAAATTTAAATGCAGCAAATATTTTTGTATTTTTATTATGCTTTTGACTGTCATTTTCATGGATAACTTTCGTACAAGGTTTGTATAACAATATTTGCTCTCACTGAGGTGCTAAATGCAAAAGGGTTGGTCAAAATGTAACGTAAGTCACCGTGGAATTGCCCATATGCAGATACTCTTAAATCAAGAAGTGATAGATGATTATTAAGTTTCCATGCATTTTTTTTCTTAACTGTATATATATATATATATATATATATATATATATATATATATATATATATATATATTTGGTTTTATAATAAAACATCCCTGGAATAAATTTTCTACAACTTAAACACATAAACTTCAAAAGTATGCTGCAACATTCTTCTGTTTTCTAAGGCGTAAATTACAATTTTTTACCCCTCAAAAAATATTATTTTATTGTGATTCTCGGCAGGAAATTTTAAATTGTAAGGGGATTCAACGCTACCCAATGCTCGCATAAAGTTTAAATGAAAATGTCATGTTAAATGGTTGTTTTAACTTAGCTTATTTTATATTTTGAAGTAACATGCACAAAAATGCCTTATTAACTTATTGTTTAATTTTTTAGAAATAATTTTTGCATATGTTTTATTAGCAGTGGAGACAAGTATGGGGGATGACGTTTTGGTTGTTTACGCCTACATAGGTCTGTCATTTCAAATTATTCCTTGGGGGGGGGGGTATATATTCAATGTAAATTACACCAAAAAAACAGCAAAATAATGCTCACTTATATGTTAACACATTGTGTTTCAAAACTAATGAGAAGGTTTATTGACATGATTGCCCCCTGGGGGACTGGACTTACGTAAAATATATTTACAGTAAAATATACAAGTTTCACTTTAGTGATCTTGTTAAACTCTATTGTGAAAATTATTTAGGTTCATGGAAAAATCTATGAGTTCTTAAAACATTCATGAAACATAACGAGTGCAGGAAAACGCCCTTGTTTTTCTGAAAACTAAAGAAATAATTTCTATCTTCTAAACCAGGGGTCTCCTACATTTTTCAAGTAGCGATCACATGCCTCCTACAATCTCCATATAGTTGTGTGTGTGTGCGTATGCACGCAGGTATTGCGCTTATTCTAAGTGATAACTTACTATTTGAAATATTTTATTTTTGAGTTATGGGTAACGCAAAATGATAATCAGGAGACAGTTATTATAATTTATCTATCTCTGCTATTAAAATATGTTCGCATCTGTTTGTCTGTCGGAAACGAACTCCTCAAAAATCGCTGGGAGTAGACTCGATCAAGGTAGAGAACCTAGGTACCATTCAGTTCCAGTTTCTCTTCTGAACAAAACGACCAGTATCGTAGTTGTACGATTTTGATTAACAAAAATTTATCTTCCGACACTTTCAAAACTCTTACGCTCTAGCAATTGGTGAACGCAATAATTGGTTTCTGGAGATCTAGTGATAAAAATGTATATAGGCTTCGTGCCTTCAAATGTCATTAACATAAAGACGTGTTTTCAATAAGACCGTCGCAAGGTCAAAAATCGGGGGGTTGGCATTCATTTTTTTTTTCAAACTTAGTCATCTCAGAGCAAAAATAAGTAATCTTATCCTAGAAATAACAGTCAGATAGTCATCGTACTGCTGTTCTGAGGCGACGATATAGTAAGAGAGAGGGTCAGCTTTTGGAGGTCATTACTGGCAGATTATGCAACAAATCAAGATAATTTCATAATATCATAAGAGGAGAAACATAATCAGCAATATGAGCGGACAGTTGTAATTATAACACTCACGAGAGTCCTCCCTCGGAAAAGCTTCGAAATCGTTGTCCTAATAATTTGCAGTTTGGACGATCTCTATAGCTGAGCCAAACCTGACCTGACAGTATTGGGAAGGCTACTCAGACCCTATTCACGGTATTACAACGCTGCCAGGTTAGATTTGCCTCAACTATAAACGTGTGGAGCTTGGAGACTCTAACTCGGAAACTTTTCAAAATTAAAGTCCTAGAAAGGAAGTTTTAGACGTTTTAAATGGCGGGGGGGGGGGGGGGAGTTAGGGAAGGGAGAATCAGGGACGCTCTCTAAGTTTTCAAAAACGAAATGTCCTTAGAAAACGTAATTACAAATCATCTTCGTTCATGTTCAGGGCAAAAATGGGTTCCGGCACTCTCCATTGAAAAATTTTTAAAATTTAGGCAATCAAAACGTAATTATAAGTCAGTTTTGATGACGTTAAGAAAAAGTTTTCAGTTCGAAAACTTGCCCCCAAAGCTTTAGAAAATAAAGTTCAAAAAACTTTTTTGATCAGTTTCAACCACTATATATGCGTTTCCTGGACGGGGGGGGGGGGGAGGAGGCGGTTCACCGGAAATTTTCGAAATTAAGGTCCCCCCCCCCCCCCCCGCCGCAAAAAGATCAGAAGTAGGCTATCTTTGATGACGAGGAGAACTGCTTAGAGACTTTCCCCGGATTTCTTTTGAAATTTAAAACTCCAAAAATGTAACTTTAGCTGATCTGTCCCAAGTAGCATACTTCGTTTTTTAAAGGTTGTAACATGGTTATTAACGTTGTAACAACCGCTTAAAAACGTTAATAAAACGTTTAAAGGGCATTTGTGCTACCTGGGGTAACGACACAGATTCTAAAATTTCCAACTGTTTGCTACTTTTGATTAAGGTGAAGGGGACGGTATTCGGTTTAGGACTCTCGCAACAATAGGGAAGTTTTCGATTTTTCAATTTTATTTTTATATGATAGAGCAACATACATGAACATCAACGGCGAAAAAATTTTTGCCCTGCGACAAGTAGTTTTTTTTTTAAATAATTTTTAAATTTCAAGCGGCGGTGACGTCACTGGGCACTCGGTGGCGCTTTTGAACTTTCTACTAAGGCGAAGAAAGAGCGAGAAGCTTTAGATGCGAGGAGCTCGAGAAACCGGTTTCTCCGGCTTTCGCACTGTTGTTCTCTCTGCACTGCCGTAATTTTTTTTTCCTCGCCAAAAGATGCGTTCTAAAAATTTGAATACGACCAAAAAATATCAAAACAATCACCCTTAGCAGGGTATTGGATTGCTCTTTGATAAATCCAGTTTTTAATAGTGAATTAGTAGACTTTAGGTATTGATTACGGAAGGAGAAAATCCCGCAATGAAACGATAATATAGCAAAAATCCAATTTTTATGGATGAAAGGCTGAAAGTTACTGCCATCCAACGTCACGGGTTTCGGTTTCAAGGCGCGCTTTTTTTGCGCGTGGGTTTTTAAAAAAATCATTAAGAATCAACCGTTGTGTTTTAAAATTCGGCAATGGTGAATTTTTGTGTTTTGTAAGCTTCTTAACAATATCTAATAGTGAAAAAAGGGATATTCAATAGGTCACAACTACCCTATTGTTCGAAATTGTTCCAAAAACAAAATTTTAGACAATTTTAGGAAGAGGTGAAATTGGGAAGAATTTAGCTTAAATTTGTAAATATTAAAATCCATGAAACGAAATTTGAACTTCTCTTAGAGAATGTAGGGAGTGGTGCTGACGAAGCCCCATAGTTCTTTTTCTGGATTTGTCATTACGTTCAAGTATTGATGCTACTCAAAAGTGATTTTTCTTTTTCCCTACAAACATATTAGTTTTTTTTAATACTATGTAATAATATATTTTTTATATCGGAGGATAATGTCACTACCACACAGGAAATGCTTCGCGACAAAACAAGTTGGGAAAAACTGTTCTAAACTAAAGAAATATTTTATTTATTAAGTAATATGTTTCAAAATATTTTTTCGGACGACTAAAATGTTAGAAGTTATTTTAAAAGTTAAACTACAGTTGACGGCTAAACGATTCCAGACATTCTAATTTTTATCATGAGATCTTATAAAATCAGTTTTTTTCTTTGACCTTTTTTGCTAAAATTTTGTCCTATCTAACCCACACCCTCATGTTTGAATCTGAAACAAAATTTCATTTGTATAATCCTCTGTAACTGAACAAAAGATGGCAGCACTGACAAATAGTGCAGTTTCTATTCTGTTTTAAATACTTCGAAATTTCTATGTTGCATTCATATTTTGTATATTTTTTACGCTTGTAAAATGAGCTTTTTTAAGTTTGTTTTGACAACAATGAACTTTGAAACTACTGGTTTTTATTCAACTTACCCGTTAAGTGAAAGAAAGACGAACAAAAAACGCAATACAAGTGCAGGCGGCGCCCCGAGCTAAAATTTTTTGGGAGGGGGAAAAATTCTCAATTTGCCGAATGGAACTTCAAAATGTGCCGAATGAAAAAATACGAGTTGTACACAAACCTTATACCGCTACTTAGTGAGAAAAGACGATGGGTATCACTTAAAAAAAGAAAAAAAAAAAAAAAAAACAACAAGAACTTTGATAAATAACAACGGTGTTGTATGCTGAATTGTCAAAGCGATTGATTGGATTTCTTATATATATAGATCAAAATATTGACTGCAAGACAGATTATAAAATATTGCATATATGATGCGTGTTTACAAATTAAAGCATGCTGGAACTTCGGCTGCCAGTATTATAATGTAAAAACAACAGTTCATTTTTTGCAGAGTAGAGAAATTATGTATGCAAAACGAATGTTTCACTTGTGATTTTTTTTTTTTTTTTACTTATGGCTGATTCATTGACGCGAATCAGTTCCTACCGAAAAAGATTAAGTTACACACACACAATTACACAGAAAATACACTATTAATAGCTTATTTTTCAATGGCAAATCAACGAAATAATAACGGGATTTGTTTTTTAACACAATTTCTTTATATATTACATGCATAATTTATTGAAAATGATGAAAACTAATTTTATTAAATTCTAAGAAAAAAAGCGCAATGTCTGAAAAATAATTTGAACAAATATTAAAATTAATTCATGGCTAAAATTTTTACACAACTTTTTCCAAAGGCGACCTTTGACGAAGAAATTAATTTGTTTCTAAATATTGAGGTAGGTGGCGGATTTCGCCAAGTCACACATGTCACAACTGTGACATAAGACCCGGAAAGGAATTTAAACTGTATATGAAAAAATGTGCACGTTAAACAAGGGGCTCCCAAAATGTATTGCCACAGGCTGTCAACTGTGAGAGTTCTATGGCCATTGATTTAAATCAGTGAGTAAAAAAATGCATTGAAACAAATTAAAAGAGGAAAAAAAAAGAGATCAATTTAAAACTAAACGTTAATGGCGATAATTCGCTGCTTGAAGCAGTTTTTATTTTCTTTCTTGCAGCATCAAATGGATATTTTTGGAGCTTCGAGCAAGTTTCACGGAGAAATGTCTTCCACCGTGGCAAAGTTCCTCATGTTTTTGTTTATAATCGTCATCAAAAGTACTTCCACAAATTAAACGCTCAACTTTATATCGTTTACGAATTTTCTTCCTTGCAAGCAAAATCAATAAATTAAGTAAAACAGATAGATGTATTTCAGTACTGTAATTAAAACGAAAAACAATATTGAACTAGTTCGACCGTCGATTCTTTTCGTACTAAAAAAAGTCAAAAAATGAAACTAAATAAATGAAGCTAAGCAGGTAATATTTTTCTTTACGAGGAATGAGAAAATCTGCTGGTAAAGCAAAAAAAAAAAAACTGAAGTCGCAGCGTCGCAGCACATAATATTAGAGTTCTTTGCGTTCAAAGTGCAACATTTATGCATCGCAGCATTTTCACTACATATTATCCGTCTTGTCTGGGGTCATGCTACACACACTATGGAATTCACCGAAAGGCGCCAAGGAAAGACACGGTTTGGTTAATTGTGAATGACTTCAATAGAAGAATGAGATATATTTTTATTAATCGGATATTCTCATTTTCAAAGATAACAAATGTATATAAAAAAAAAGAAATATTGCAAAAAATATTTTAATACTTTCCCTGAATGTGCCGAATCGTTGTCCGAATTTGCCGAATGAGGAAGATGTTTGGGAGGTCACGGGGACCTCCCTGGACCTCCCTTCGGGGCGTTCCTGTACAAGTGGCTTAAGTGAACCGGGACGTTTCATACCTTCTGAAAGTCGATATTCCATTTTAGCTGAATTAAATATGTTACACTTCCCTGAATAAAAAAAATATATGAATTGTGTGGACATCGAATACTGAAACTAATTGAGAATCATGTAGATTTTAAAAGCAAGGTATTTTTCACGTTTTCTTCTTTTTAAGAAAACACGTTTTTTCAAACTATAGGTACCTTTAAGATAATTATTATAATAATTAAAAATATGATTGTGAGACACTTTATATTACGATACATTCCAGCTTGAAACATGCATGCTTAAAACAGCTCTGCATGCTTGAAACATATGTTTACTTATGTTTAGGTACTATTGTATTTTAAGGAGGATAATTCTAGTTAAAAATATCACACGTTTTCAGGTTTTTTTAAGTCATTAAATATTCAACATTTTTTTGTGATATTTTATCTGAGGTGTATTTAAATAAAAATAGGTTTCACTGTAATTTCTGAAAGTTTACCCGTATAATATTAAAATTTAGAGTGGGTTAAACCAGAATTGTAGTTGCTAAGCGTAGCTATCTGCTGTCATAAATTTTCAAATTATCGTACAACAATACATTTTGTGTTTATTATTCAAAAACAATTCATAAAAAAAAGAACATGATTACATTCTTTCCATACACTATACCTTTCAGTCCCATTTTAATACAAATCAAGATCATGAAATTTGGTAGAAAAGTATTATTTTGAGATGGGAAAAATGTGTGTCTGTCTGTTGGCCTGTCAATCTGTTTCTAAGCACTGCTCTAGGTCTGTCGGTCTGTCTGCTCCTCCCCCCGCCCCAATAGCTTTTGAACGAATATTCCAATTTGAACAATTTTTTTTTCTTCAAAAGATCACAGGGAGGACAACCGAAACCGACGCAACTAGAAGGCATTGGAACTTGGAAATGACGTCACCGTTCGTCGATTCAGTCGAAGATATCCACTGATATTCGGAGGCGCGAGCTAGACTTCGTCTTAGTTATTTTGGTTGCGTTTTCTACTAATTCATTTGAAAACATAAAAAAGAAACAATTTTCACACTCAACAATACGCCAAGTTTTCTGAAAAGTATTTTCATCAAAACAAATAAGTACACAGCAAAAATTCGGAACCGCGCTAGAATTCGGCTACTGTTAGTTTGGTTGTATTAAAAGTTCTCCGTTTTCATTTGAAAAAAAACAACCATTTACAATAAAAAAAATACACGGATTTTTATTCATAGTATCTTACTTTATGACAAATTAATAAACAAGTTTTCATTTTACAATTCTGTTATACAAAATAATAAATGAGCAACGTTCTATGTTTCATTTGAAAACATTTCAAACGCATCACATTTTAAGAAACTCTATGAATTTTATTTACGTATACTGCATGAAATGATAACTATTATCTTTATTACTCCATTTCTAAGCACATCTTGTCAATAAAAAAAATTAAATGAAATATTCAATACAACATGTAACTTTTACGTTAGCGGCTGTCCATCAATGATATGAAAATTTAATAGGGGGAGGGGGGATTCATGAAATTGTGATCGTCTGTGACAAGGAGAAAGGAGGTAACAATAAATGTGATAATCCAGCATTTATATTGTCATAGGCTTATGTAAAACAATGTTTCATGTCACAGGGGGGGGGGGACAAATTTGCTGAAAAAAATAAGGTTGAGATAATTTATTTAACAGCTCCTTAATCTCACTTATGCTACAGGCTTAAAATTAAAATTAAAAAAAAAAAGTTAAAAAAAAGAAATTAATCTAAAGAATACAAGAAATCTTGCTAATTTTAGGCAAACCAGCACGGATCATATGCTAAAAAAAAGCTGTGCGTTGACTTTTTAGGCGTAAATTTTCGTGAGCGCAGAACGTATGAACACCGGGCCGTATTTAAGGGGTGGGTTTTTAGGGTTCAAACCCCCTCCGAAATTTTTCGAAACTATAACAAAAATGCTTCTCATTTTTTTCTCACTGAAAAAATTATTATTGCTATTTTATTTACTTTGAAACTGCATTTGAAAATGAAATTATCATTATTGAATAATAATAAATTAAATGTTTTTTCTGCAGTATTTATATTTTTATTGTAGTTATTGCAAACATAATTTTTTAACAATACACAATTCCCTTCGAATTTTTAATACCACTAAATAAATTAAACACAAAAAACTCTTCAAAATGTACCAATCTCTATATTTAACACAGCTTATAAGTTTAGAAGTTTTAAAAGTACTCCTTCGAATGCGCGTATATGAGTAAACTCATCTATCCAGATTTTGTGTTTCTTCATTGATTAGATGAGTGTTTTTTTTATTTACGTTTTTAATGTTAATACCCATTTAACATCAACTGTAACAAAAATCAACAAAATATAACACATGAAATCAATTAAAACCCTCCCCAAAACTAAGATCTGGTTACTTCCCTGCATGAACACATTTAACTCAACATCAATTTATATTTAGATATATTAGAAAAAGACATACAACAATATGTATAGACAACCTTTATTTAAAGTAAAAAAGCAAATTCTTAGCCTTTTTTTCTTAAATTTAAATGCATAGACCTACTTGCAGTGCTGTAGTAGGCAAAAAATGTTTGGTGTTGCAGTTGAAGAAAATGTGGTTTGAAACCAATTCACATTACATTAACATTATTTTTGAGGTAAAAAAGTAATAAAATAACATAATAAATCAATAAATAATAAATAAATAAATAAAATCAGGAACTGACGCCTTCCTCCGCCCCCCAATTACAGTAGTGCTTCTGTGAGATAAAAAATTAAAATTCTATTTAAACAATGATGAACTGCACAATATTCAGTGTACTGATAAATTGTTCTTATAAATAAAAACACCAAGCAATGATTTGTGAAGCCTGCGAGTGATCATACAAAGAACATACACAAAGAAACCGAAAAATCTTACAGCAATTCCATCCTTTTTTTCGTTTCCTCTGCATCCCGGTACATAAAAAGGATGAGGCATGTTCAAATTCAACAAAATGGTCATCCGATATAACTTATAACCCACTCCAAACAACCGGTTACGAAACAACACATTGCGAGCAACAAGCAACTCGTTTACTAGTAAAACTACAATCAAATTTACGCGCTTATACTAAAATGCAACTTAACTTGGCACTGACGTCACTACGATTGGAGCCAATAAGAGCTCACAAACAGTCAGCGATCTCCTCTAATTCGCCAAATAGGCTGTGACGTTTTATCTAGCTCGTTTTTCATAGGCTAACGTCACGCAAACGTCACGCTGACGTCACGATGTTTTTGCTAAGAAAGGTTGAATTGTAGTATAGTAGATCAAAGATCGACTATTGGTGACGTAACGAGACATGCGCGAAAGACTTCTGCGGCTTCTAGTTGCGTCGGTTTCGGGACAACTCATTCCCCCACTTTCCGAATAGAAGACTTGTTTGTTCAATTTTGAGCAGTTCAAAAAAAAAAAAAAAAGACAGCGTCAACAGGGAAATTTAAGACCGATGCAGATCTTGAACTAAAGGGTGGATTTCCTTCAAACAAACTTTGTTAGAAGATTCTCTTGATGAAGAATGTATTGAAAATCTTTTTTTAACTAAGCTTTTTTAAGAATTCCGATTCCGATTCCTCGACTTCGACTCCGGAGAGATGGCAAAAAGGCAGACTCGGAAAAAACGACCGACTCGTACTGTTAGAATTTTAGAGCCTTTGACTCCGACTCCGACTAATGGCTCCAACTTTTCGACTCTAATTCCGAATAAGACTTCGCTGCCATGGCATAAATGCAGGCTCGGGAAAAAAAATGACCGACTGTCTTAGAATCTTAAGGCCTTCGACTTCGACTCACAATAATCTACTCCGACTCCCATTCCGAATCATCTATTCTGACCCCGACTCTGAATCCTCGTCTCCGAGTCTGACTCCGCAGATAAGTCAGAAAAGCAGGCTGCTAAAGAAATGACCGACTCTTACTCTCAGAATTTTAAATCCTTCGACTCCCAACTCCGACTACTTAACCCAAAATCAGTTGAACTGTGACTCAGCAGCCCTGGTTTCCTCTGTTAAATAATGATTACTTAGATGATTTCTTCTTAGTTTCAGTCTATACTTTTAATTAATTTATTTTAATTTGCCGACAGGAAATAAAACGAAATTCGGAGTGAAGTATTTTCAAAACTGAAGAAAGATCTGTGCAGACGATTTTTATGTATTTTTTTACTCATTTATTTTGAAATGAGGAAGCCCCAGGTTCGAATCCCGGCTCGAGCACGGATGTACTTTCTCCCTTCTGTTTTTGTCCTTTCTCCGTGAAAATGAGCGTGTTGTGAATGGCTGCCTGCCTGAAAACGGGTCTTATGACATGTGCGTCGAGCTAAATTGGGCTTCAACCTTGGTGCTCGTAAACGCGGAAGACGTACCTATACCGCCTTAAATCGGATAGATGTAGCTACTCGGGCTCGGGTACCCGAGTAGTTTCAGTAACAACAACAACAACTACTACAATTTATTTATTTTTAATTTTTTTGCTCACGGTTTTTTTCTGAATTAGGACATTTTAAGATACTAATTAAGTAAGAGGACATTTTATTATTTACTTAACTATTTTTAAATCATGTTCATTTAGTTATTTTTGACTTTTGACTGCAGATTAAAAATGAAATTAAACGTGTTTTATTTCAAGAGATCATATTTTGTTTTTCTTCCTCGATAAAATGTGTTTCGATAAGCTTTTTTTATTTTATTTTATTTTATTTATTTATTTTTATTTATTTATTTATTTATTTATTTATTTATTTATTTTTTTTTTTTTGAAACCGATTCAGGAATTTTTCCATGGAAAAAATAAATTAGCTGCATTGTTTAAATGGTCCCATTACTTTATTTATTTTTTATTTACTTTTTACGTATCTGTTTCATCAGAAGACAGAGACGTATTTTGTTTTCAGAAATCAGCTTTAACTGCTAAAAATCTATTTTTCTTGTTTCTGAAAATTCGACACATTCACCTTAGTGAGGGAAAAAAACGTTATATAATTCGTTCCGGCATTAAATCACTTCGAAAAATTTTTACAGTTCCTTGCAATATTGCTAATTATTTCTAAAAAAAAATAATTTATTTATACTTTTTGAACGTATTCAATCATCTCAAATCCACGGAAGTAAATCCATGTAACGTAAATGTCTCACAATTATAACGACAGATGGCACCATATGACACATGCTGAAAAATCTTAAGAATTTCTGATTTTCAATAAGTTTTTTCTTTTATCCAATATCAGCTTTTTAAAGGTTAATAGCTTAAACTTTTTTTGCAACATCCTAAAAAATATGATAAACGTATATTTTTTTTTTCAACATATATCTTTAGATATTGTTTATCCGCATTGTTTGAAAAAAGGTTAGAGATACAAAAATACGGAATTAAATATGTTTTCCACGTACATATGTTTAAATGTCACATATTTTTTCGAGAAAATTTCTATTGTAATAAAAAATGTTTTGTAGAAAAAACAGGTGGTTCAATTTTTTTTCCGTTTTTATTACACTTTAGAAATTTCTGATAACGCTGTTATTGTAAAACTAGGTTATTTCCTCGTATGTTCCACAGATGGCAGCATCGCCGTAGAAAAGATGCGCCATGTGTGGAATCTTCGATTTTTTCAAGAGAGAGAGAGAGAGAGAGAGAGAAAGTGAGAAAATAGAATTTTCACACCAAAAATTTTTATTATGTAATTCGCAATGACGAATTACTATTGTGTATGTGTGTATATGTACAGGCGTGTTAGTCTCTAGGACATGAACGCAACATTTTCTCAATTTAAGTTATTAGTATGCAATTTCAAGCCATCTTTGAAGAAGTTAAGTGAAAGGATATTCACGAATAACGCCTCTTAATTTTTAAAATTTGAAGCCCTAAAAACACTTTTGGATATTTCAAAATTTACCCCCCCCCCCCTTCCCCGCCACCTAAGAAAAAAAGGCAACTGTATGCTATCTTTGATGACGTCAAGAGAAAAAGGATGAAGTTCACCGATTCCCCTTCTTTTTTTCCCAAAACTAATGTTCTAAAATGCAATTTTAAACCAAATTTGATACTCCCTTCAAGTTATATGCTTTAAAATTTGTGTTAATTTTTGTATTTATTTCTTGAATATTTACTTGTTTATTAATTTAGTATTTTGACTTTATTTATTATATTTTTGTGTGTTAGTTAAAACTAAGTTCCCCCGGGAAAGGGGGGGGCACTGCCTTCCCGGCAGACTCCTGTGGCAGATTTCGAGTCCAATCTGAAAGAAAAGGATCACACGGCAACTGAGGCTGAAATAGAGAATAAATTACAACTTGTCATTGCTACAAAACACACACACACACGCACCCAAATATTGTATATTCGATGATATCCATAAGTTGCGAAGGTCCAGGGCCAAGACCACACTGCCTGAGATTTTTAACCGTTAAGCTAAGTTTGATCAAAGGTTACACTTCAAAAAAATGATAGTTATTAATGCAATTTACGCGAATGTTGTTGGAGAACCAGGTCGTCGTTGCTTTCGCACCGATTTCAAAGGTTATCGTTCCAATTAGTATCAGTGTTGTTTAAAGAATATAATTATTTTTTCTCTTAAGAGCAATTTCAAGCTGCAGTTTCGAATTCGTATATTTATTATTATTCTTTTTTTTTTTTAGTTTTATTTGTTAAATATTTCATTTTATATGGTGTTTAAAAATTTATTTAGCAGTTTTAGTGTTTGAATGAGTAATTTATTTTGTTTCAGAATATACATTGCATTATAAACCCGATGATGGCATGTGGCAGAGCAAGAAATTGAGGAGTACAACTGACAGATATACTTTAGAAAATGTTCGATGTGGAACAAGGTATCAAATGTACTTGACAGCTGCCAACAGCCTGGGTACAGGAGAACCTAGTAGATCAGTGACGACAAGAACGAAAGGAGCAGGTAATTTCAGCAGACTTTGTAATTACAGTAATACTTAACAAAATTACACTTACGTATTACTTATGTGTGGAAATGAATGATTTACTGCTAAAAGTATCTGATTATTGTTTCTTAATTATTAGCATTTTTTCCATCAAACACATGCAACGCATTGTGTACATCTAAGTTTAACAGTGTGACCGCTGCTGAAATGAGTTAGTTTAATGTTGAATTTTTAAGACTTTAAATACGAATCAATGGTAATTTGCTTTTTTTTCTTAACTTTCTTTAACGAAATACCGATTGTGTATTCAAGCGTACTTTAAATTTTTGGATTATCAGAATCTTTTAGTAATTGATCATAGTCATAGCTAGTATTTTAACTAAAATCGCTTGCATATCATTATGTGATGCAATCAATGACTTCATACAATAATACACTTTCTTATTTCTCCCCACATTTACTATACTATGTACGATTATCTAAGTTCTAAGCTAATAACTACTACACGAGAAAATTATTAAGGCATTTTAATATGACTAATATAAAGCAAATAAAAATAAAGAAACAAATAAGTAAAAATTAAATAACAGGAAAAAAATAAAGACAGAATAGCTTACTTACATAGCTTCGAAAAAATTACCGATGAAAATGTACGTTCTTGCAAATAAATAAAAATTATGCAAAAAGAGACACACAAGCACACAAACACACACACACATCAGTTACATAGATTATATATCTTTAATGTTTTACTGACATATTTTACTTTTATCTAGTTGCTTATAGTAGCTACGTAGAGTTTACAGTATAAACTGTAAAAAGTTCAAAACTACGCTGTAAAAACTAAATCTTGTTTTTACAATATAATACAGCTAATTTTTTAGTACTAAACAGTAAAAATTTCTAATTTTACAGTAATAAACGGTAAAACTTGCTAATTTTACAGTAATAAACTGGAGCTATTCTAATGTTACAGTAATAAACTGTAAAATTGCTACTTTTCCAGTTTATTACTGTGCATTTTAGTTTTAAACTGGAACCTCTGCTGCCAGTATTATACTGTTGTTTTTACAATATAATACAGTTCAAATTTACGGCAATAAACTGTAAAATTGCTAATTTTATAGTTTATTATTGTGCATTTTATAGTTTTAAATTGGAACCTCGGCTGCCAGTATTATAAATTGTAAAAACAACAGCTCGTTTTTTGCAGTGTAGCAGCGAAGAAATTAAAAATAATTTTTCACTTGCAGTTATTGTTTTCTGTTTTATTCCAGCACCGATTCCAGCACCTCAAGAATCTTTCATCACTCTCAACTCAACATTTGTCATTCTTCATCTCGATGGATGGTCTAGCGGAGGATGTCCAATCAAATTTTACAACGTGCAATACAAACACACATATCAAGGACAGTGGACTGCTGTGCCAGAAAGCATCCCATCGACACGAGAAAAAACTATATTAGGACAACTCATACCAGACAGGGAGTATGACGTCAAGGTGACTGCTCACACAGAAGCAGGGGTGACTCAAGGAGAATACAAGTTCAGAACATTACCAAGGGCTTCTTTATCCGGTAAGTCAGTGCTGGTTATAGATAAGATACCAAGGAAAAAGAGTTTGATGTTTTAGAGTTTTTCATGATAAAATAATTCATGATATTTCATTCTTCCGGGAAGCGCTCGACAAACTGATACACGACAGCGCGTGCTGGGTCAGAATGACCTATATCACATTTTAAGAGGATTTAAACAATGTTTAATGCATAATTTAGTAGTAAATCATGATTTCGGCAAATATTAATCAAGCATCTTAAAAGTATATCCAAGGTCAAGGGGTCGACTTTGAATGCAGCTACAGTGGACCTGGTACATTTCTTTTAAAAAAGAAGTAGAGCTGCGAATGTTTTTCCATGAGTCTGGGTCGACAAAACAAAGCCGCATTCGAATGTTAATAATGTTTGAAAATTGTATCAAACAAATAAATTTTTTTTATGTGCATTATTAATGTTTGTGTCCATGGAATGTGCTGGATGTAGTTCATAATACAGAAAGCAAAGACTATCACAATAAAATATTACTTTATTACAACAGTTTAGGAACTTTAAAATCGTTTAAATATTAAATAAATTAAGGAACTATTATGTTTTAGCTTCTGAAATAGCTTCTTTACTGCTTCCGAAAACTTCGTCCGGTTCTGTTGCCAAATCAATTCTAAATGAATCCTATAAAATTTCAAAGAAATCCTATAAAACTTCATAAGCAGAGTTTTAGTTGAGAGGGAATACTACTCCAGTGCTTTAAATTAGAGCTCATTTTTTGGTCACGGTTCCTTTTTTTTTCCGGTGCACTGTAATATTCATCTTAGCTGTGTAACATTCTGAAAACGTAGAATTAAATCTAGTACGCTGTTGATATTGTCTTGTTATAGATAGGATGGCTATTTGCGGTGCGCTGAATAACTTTTCCTACTTTATATTAATTTGGTTTAAAGTCCGACATCCACAAAACACATGTGCCATAAGGACCCGTTTAGCTTGTAAGCAACCATTCGCAGCGCAAAAAACCCATTCGCACAAGGAAAAGACAAATACAGGGGAGAAATTACATCCATGCCCGAACTGGGGTTCAAACCTCCCCATACGTAGTCCGACTTATCTGACAGGGTGACCGGCAAATATGGAACGTAAAAATAAAAATATATCCGCCCCTGTTTAACTGAAAACTTGTCCTTCCATGAGCTCAGATGTATTCATTTACTTTCTATAATGTGATGTTTATTGGATGGTGCGTCTTCTTTCAGAAACAACGTCCCTCCCAGCTCTTGTTCGCCGTGACGCTGAACTTCCGTTTCACAGAAACGTGACGCTGATTATTCCTGTTGTTGTTTCTTCTCTGGTGCTAATTATTGTCATATTTACTGTCGCAATATGTCTGAGGAAACACACACAAGACAGAAGAGGCCAACAAGGTAATTAATTTCATATCAGATATACTAAAACTGTTTAAGTGTTACTGGGGGGGGGGGGGGGGTTATACAAAGTGGAATGATTGTGCAGTTTATTCTATTAACTCTTTAGGTGGATTTATTTTATTGGAGTTTTGATCTCATTTAAGGGAGGGAGTTTCTCTGGAACAATTGATGGTATGTGCCATCGCCTGAAAAGGGATGAGAACATCAGTGTTAATTACAATTTATGATTCTACTTTTTTAATTCTAGCGAAATTGCTTCTGCCATGCATGTGCGTAAACGCAAATTATTTAAATTTTTCATTAAGTATGAAAATAAAAAAAAATCTTCTTTTAGTTTTATTCACTTTTCCAAGTATTAGCTTTTTTAAATGCGACAATTCATTTTTTCACTCAAGCATAGTTTAGGATCAGCCCGCAATTCTTCTAGATGACTAACTAAAAACACCATCCCTCCTTTCATTCAAGTGAGAAAATCCAACATGTAGATAAGGCCACGCACAGCATATCGTGTGTGACTGTACCATCGTAGTCCTATTAACTTTTTTATACCAAAGGTATAAAGATAAAACTTATGGTACAATGAATTATGGCATAAAACGTATGTATGAAGTCAATTTTCAATGTAAGATATTTTTCTTTTCGCCCTCTTATTTAACTTTGAAGGAAAACGTTATCACTTCAAGCGTTACTGGTGTGATAAAAAAAAAGGGGGGGGGGGGAGGGGGTTCTGGGTATTTCTACGTCCGAAAACTTATTACAAGTATTTATTATAAATCTATGACACATAGTCATACTGGAGTATTTTTAACAGTATTTCATAGTCTTTCAAAAAAAGAAAACTGGCTTTTGAATTTTCCTCAAATGCGCTTTTTGCTGCTACCTGTGCGCCATCAAATATGGATAAAATTTGAGATAAAAAATCTTTTAATTTCAAAACTAATGATAAAAAAAACAACGATAATTTTAGCCTAAAAACAAGAACAGTTTTACTGTTATTGGAAAAAAAAAATATTGTGACAGGATCAATTTTCGTGAAATCACCCATTTAGTTATTTTATTTATTTTAGAATTTTCTTTTTGGTTTCTGAGATAGTTTTACGATGCATTAAGCCACCTTTCATACATTTTTCGTCTTTCGTTTACTTAAAGTAGACTAAAAAGAAACGTAATTTGAGCGATATGAGAAATGATGTTTACCTTAACATATTTTTTAAAACATACAAGTTAATGTGTACTCAAAAGATGTAAAGCAAATATAATTATTTTGTAGACACGCTTCAGTAATATTGATAGGATTTAAATGAAAGCAAACAAGATGGGATTGGGAAATATAAGCTAATAACGAAATGTAAAGGTAAGAGTTTCATTTAAAATTATTGTTTTTGATAACGTTTGATTTTTTTTTTTTTTTTTAAATTCCTGAGAAAATTTTGATAACATGTACTCTTGATTTTCCATTTCTTCTTTTGACTCTGTTTTTATATCTTAGTGAAACTTTTGAAAGAAGAATATTTATTTTATAAATTGTTCTTGTAAAGATATTCATATGTACATAAGATTACAACTTACTGGGACAAAGCATTTACTTTAAGCATCAAAGTCGGTTGTCAACTGGCACTATTAGACTATGAGTCTACTTTCGACTACCTTGTGCTGGTTTGCATGAAGAAGAAAGATTGCAATGTGTAAAAAAAGCCAAGCACGATGATGACTGATAACTTTCGCAATTCTTTGCGGTTTATAAGCGGACTAAGATATGTACAGGAACAAATTTAATTTTGAATGTAGTTTAAAAGAGTTAAAAACAACCTTTCGAGTGTTAACAATACTTTTTATATTGCAACAATCTCTCGTTACATCGAAGCTCGTTCTATAGCTCAGTCGTATATATCACGCTGTTTCAAAGTCCTAAAAAACTTAAAAGTGAATAAAAACTCGCTTTACATTTGAGACCACTGAAATGAAAAGACTGCAGAGTAAATGACTTGTTATTTGCACGTTTAAGAGTTTTTTTTTAAATGTCGATTGTTGCTGAACTGCTGTTGCAGTTTTAGTCCACGTCAAAAACTAATTCCTTCGGCGTTGGAACTTGGAGATTGCACTTTTACAGCTGTGAAATTGTCATTTATTTTCATTAATGATGGCGGCAAATATTGGGAAAATTTTGAATTAAAATAAGAAAATATGTCAGAGAAAATGTATGCCTTTTCATACGAGTTTTCTTTCAAAAACTGCATTTTAACCTTAACGGTTTTATTGTAGTGGATGTTTGAAAAACGCAAGTCTATTTCAAGACACCATGCGTTACGGGTGACGCGGAAAAGGGCATTTTCAATGATGTAGCTCATTCATTTTTTTAAAATCATAATTATGTTCTTAGATAAGGCCACTCCGTAAAAAGAATTCCAAAACGTTCCTGGAAAATAATTAGCATCTAATGTGTATAAATTTTTTCAGTACAATGTCTTGAAAAAATTTGTAAAGCTTATGGCTAGGAGTTAGCATATTCCTAATTAAAGCAAGTCAAGTTGCAGCAATAAATCACGAACTCCCCCCTGCCCCCCCCCAAAAAAAAAACTGCATTCATATAGGTTTATGGTAACAGTTCTGCACCTTTGGCTCCTAAACCTCTTGAGAAACCATGGTCAAAGCCAAGGCAGCACTTGCAAGCAAATTGCTCAATAGCTTATTAGCTTGCAATGCTTTAATATTCAGAGTTTTGACATCCACTGAGCTTTTTTAAGGAGAGTCAATCTGAACAGGCCATTATCAAGCTAAAATTGAAACATTTAATAAAGGCGCTAAATATATCTTCCAAATTGTAGCGACAAATATTCTTCACTACAATGAGATTTTTGCATTCATGAAACTCGAGTCGATTCAGAAAACGTTTTTACAAAAAAACTAAATTTTCGCTGGAAGTTGGTGAGTACGCGTGAGATCCCGGAATTTTACGCAAAACTGATCAGCAACTTTCGATTTTTTTTTAATTTTTTACAGTTTAAGGTGCGCCAATAAAACATTAACGTATCCAGTAAAACGGTAAATTATGCATAGAAACAAATATTCATGCTGCTTTTAAACTCTATAGATGATACCGCCGAATGTGGTTCCTAGTGACATAATGATGAATTCATTGATTTATATAGAACATTTAATATGTAGGATTCTACTACTCTTAAACACATTTCTGGAGATATTCCAACGTGACTTGGACCTATGCCACATTTTGATATTTATAGTCGATTCATGTTGGAAAATACGATTATTTTGTTATAGCCATCTTTCAGATATCTACAGAAAAAAGGTGTCACATTTTGCATGTTAACGCATTATGGCGACGGCTTAAAAAAAATCGACGCGGAGGAAAACAAAATCCATAGTTATACACATCGTTATCTGCTTGCAATTTAGCTCAAATTTTGTTTCCTTTATTAGGAATTAGACTTATTATTTCCCTAGTTATTAATACTTCGCAACACTGTTATGGTTCATTTCAAGGATGCTCAACCTCTTTCTGTCCGACTGCCAATCCTCATGTTAAAATGATTCTCGCTGGCCAGAGCGCAAGTAAAATTTTTCAATATTTTCTTCTTTTTTTGTCTTAACTAGTTTTTTTCAACTCTTTTTTTTTTCCTAACTAGGGGGCTCCGCCCCCTGCTCGCTTTGCTCACCAACCCCTGTTCGTCGCCTTCGGCGGCTCGATCACCAACCTGCTTCTGGTGGTTTGGAGTCAAATCGACTATGTGCCACCGAATACGGCGTCCTCGCTTAAAAAGAAAATATTACTCTTCCCCCCCCTAATCTTGATGTTAAATAATCATTTTCTTTAACTGAAATGCTCACATACCCTTTAAAAGCACAGTAGCGGTTCCTTTACAGTAAAATAATTCGCCAAACAAATTAAGAGACCCCCGTCCCATCCTGATATAAAAAATGAAAAACATATGTACATAATTAAAAAACAGTAAAATATCTAGCGCAAACATAAAATCCAGTTCCTTTCACTCGCAGAAAAAAAAAATAAGATCTCTGCTGCACATCAGCGGAAAACACGACCGAAACAGAAAATCTGGGTACTTTCCATAGGAACACTATTTAATACAGTTTACGATTCTGATTTACGTCATTGTGGAACAGGGACCTAACTCAAACACGCAATTTAAGTCATATAAATCACGTAAACAAAATAAAATGCGTAAGAATAATGACAACCTTTCTTAAATGTTAAAAAAAAAGGAAAATACGCGATAAAAGCAATCGCGTGTATATTTTGTTGAATTAAGACGAGCAATAAACAAAACGAAGAGTCACCGGTTTTGTTTGTCGAACACAACCATGTGAAAAAAGTTTTGGAGCAGTTCAGTTGAATGTAATATAATTCAGCTCGAGGTAAGCCTTGAAAAATGGCTAAGTTAGAGTCTTTTCTATCTCC
This sequence comes from Uloborus plumipes, assembly GCA_038373865.1. Lineage (NCBI taxonomy): Eukaryota > Metazoa > Arthropoda > Arachnida > Araneae > Uloboridae > Uloborus > Uloborus plumipes. Next base: position 32,727 of record JAXGGA010009762.1, read on the forward strand.
TGTTATAATTAACGGAGAGAAGTGGAACAAACATGTTTTTTTTTTTAGAAAAAAAAATCTGTTTGCAACGAGGTGTAATATTAGGGTGTGGGAGGATCCCCCCCCCCCCGTCAATTTGGTAAAGTATGTGAAATTTATGCTTGAAAATTAATAAAAAAACTAATTCGAAATTAAGAAAAATGGCTCCGAGGTGCAAATCTACGGGACTCGAACGAATTTTGGACCATGTTTCAAGTCTGTAGGTGCTATGGGGCCGCCTGGACGCAGACCAGCCACAAACATCCTTTCACAATATCTTTGGGCTTACTTTTTTTTAATATATAGAGATAACGAAGTAAAATATAAAACATTAGAGAAAATTACAAGCCAGTGGTTGTTGTTATCATGACTTATTGCTTATTTTTTTAACTGCTTGTTTTTCAGAAAATAATTTCTGAACGTATGGCTCCAAATATGTGTTATTGTCGCTTCTCGTGTTTTCCGAATTGTAACATTGAACAAAACATACCACTAGGATCAGTCTTAAGGAATTCATAATGAAGTGAAGAAACATAAAAAAAGAAAAAATCATATGTTTTCCCATACTTATTTCCTTAGTTTCATTATTTTCCGCTACTTGGTTACATTTTTCTAAGTAAAAGCTCGTTCTGTAAATCATGACTAAAGTCGCTATTGAATTAGGAATTGCATTCTAGATACAAATTTAATCATACGTCTTTGTTCTACAATGTATGCTTTGAAAAATGTTTTCAGTATTCAACAAAATTAAAATTGCTTTAAAACATTGTCATTTTTTATAATTTATAACATACGAGTTTAATACTTGTGCTCTTCTTTGAACTGATATTTTGAGGAAAGGTACACAAAAGCACGATATTTTATTAAAGCCCTTTGTCATGTCATTTATCTTATTTTCATTTTTGCAAACCATGTACAAAATTTCTTTGTAACTCCAGAAGAAAAGCTCGTTTTACAGTATTATTGATTTTACTTCACTAAACTTATTTTTTTTGAACCAGACGTTCGAAATATTTATTAAAAAATGGTTTTATATCTTTCATCAATTAAAGAAAACTCATTACTATTTCTTTCACTGACGACAGAGGAGACACATCTCAAAATTAAAAAAAACGTGATATTTATTCATTTAAAATGGAAATTTAACTTTTTTTATGTTTACAGTATAGGCGCAAAGACATATTTTATAATTGGATCATGGACGTGAATAAACGGTGTAATCAATAATGGTACATATTTAAAAACTCATAATTTCTCCCCACCACATATCGCTTGTACCTAGGGACATAATATAACTTTTGAGACGTTGCGTATTGTATGTTTCTTCTCGCTGCAAACAAAGAAACCACGCTGTTGCATTGTCCGAAAAATTGGACCTTGGACATGTGCACTAATCTGGAGGAATGCATCGTACACTTGTCCCTAAGAATCAGCTCTTGCTAAGCAGGGATCTAACAGGCGAACATCTTTGGTGTTTTCGCACCATTGAATGGAACACATACAAAACTTAGGTGCACCTTCCATTGGGACGTAGACTTCAGCAACCTCACGTACCTACAAACTTAACTGCTTTCTTGGATTTTAACTCCACGGCAATTTTTGGTCAGGATAAGGGCTCCTTGTTAAGTTGGTTCTCGAGCCGACCCCCTCAATGGCTAAGCCCCTGGTTTCCGACTAGGTTGACATGGTTTCTCGTCTGAACTGTAGAGAATGGGACACATACTACTGAAAATGTGTCACGCTACTCTCCGTCTACGCCTGTAGTTACAAGTCACTTCAGAAAGATTTTAAGTCTGAAATGCTGCTTATTCAAATACTCCAGGAAAATAAAGTACTCAGCTGTTCAAAGTGGAGCAAAATTTTTGCAATAAGCCCACATAGCTAGTAAATAGACCATATTCGTTTAAAAATTCTCTAAAAATAAATGCTGTTTACGCTTACAACGATGCTTTTGTGAGTGCTATTATCTAATTTCTGATCAATTAGAAAAACAATCTTAGTAATACATTTAAATGATTTTATCTTCTATAAATATTTTCTTTATTTTACATTTTTGAAAATGATTCATAATAAATCGACTCGAGTTTTGTAAAACCACTTTGCTATTAGAAGTGATTTATTAAAAAGAATCTCTAAAGTACTTTTAGGACAGATATGGAATAGACAAGAAAATTAGCTAATTTATCTTTTTCAATAGATTACTTTAAATTCAGTACAATTTAAAACTCATTGCTTTCTTATTATACTACAAGATTTTAGAATAAGTAACATAAAAATAAGATTTTTATGATAAAAAGCTGAATTAAACATATAAATTTGAGTTTGTTTTAAACTTACAAAGAAACATACTTGGTCAAAAATAAATTCAGAACAGTAAATATAAATAGTAAGATAGAAACAACAATACAAAAATTAAAATTATCTTTTCGACTTTTAAAGTATCCATTTCCTGCTCTCAATTCCCTGTAAAATGTACTCATGTATAACAACATTTATTAAGAATGTACTTCCCATGCAAAATAATCACTCTACACAAGCAAAGGATGCTTGAGAAAACCACAAGTTCGATAATTTATAACACTTAAAAACATTATTTTAGCAACATTTGTTTAATTAGAATGAAATGTCAGCGAAATATATTTCCCATTATAATTTTAATGAGAACGCACATCTTCCAACGATAAATTAACAAATAAACTCATTTGCAAAATATAATCTCCCCCTCTAAATACCTAAGATAATATTTCCCCGAAATAATACCTCAGAGCATCTGGTAGATTATTATTCAACAAATGCTCCAAACAAATACGCACGAAATGAGTTGCGTTTCGCTGGCCGTCAACCCGATAAATTAAAATAAGATATTCCACTTCAAAGTTCCTTCAGTTAAAAGGATTTATTTAAATATTCGTTAATGATCTTGAGCTTACAATTTTTCAAGTAACGTCAGGCAGAGTGCGTCGTTTGTTATGAGTAGTATAAGAGTTAAGTGCGCTCTCAAATTGGTGCCTAAGTAAAATTTACGATATTTCGATAATGCTCTTGGTAAGATTTAATTATTCTTTATTAAGCCTCGTGTGCTTGGAATTTCATTCACGTTCTTAGAAAACAGAAAATATGGGTGGAATGTCTTGGTATGTTGCTTTTCTTTTTCGTCGAATTGCATTTATTATTCAACGCATGATGCACAATTTGTTTAATTTATTTTACTTCAGTATTTGTATTTAGTGCAATATTGAGCGAAGTAATTTATCTCAGACTTTTTAAAAGAAAACCCGCAATAACTATAAGCAACGCGTATTATTTTCATGTTTTGGAAATGAAATATAATAATAATTAAACAACATAAAACATACAAACTTAAGAAGAAATCAATTAATATATATTTTTTAAATCAACTCTAAACTTTTATTTATCAAATTGTAGTTTATAAATCTCCAAAAAAAGTAACAAATGTTTAAAAATAAAGTAAATTCTTACATCTTAAAATGTGTCAACACGCAAGTATTGCTAAGTGTCTCAAAAAAAAAAAAAAAAAAGATGATGATTTGATAAACATATAACATATCTGGCTCGTTCTTGCAATATTTGTAGTGCTTTCTCTATTTATGAAAATACTCCGTAGTAGGTAAATTCATTTAACTATTGAATTTCTTTGGAAAGAGCACTGAAATAATTTCAGCTAATAAGAAATCTTCAATTGAAAGCTCACATTTTCTGGCTTATTTAATTTCAAAATTGCGTTCGTTTTCTTGTATGTCTTTCTGAGAAAAAAAAGAAGCTTAATTGAAACTCTGAACCAGTAGAAAATTGGAAGGGTCACTCGCGGTAAAGGGAAACGTAGTTTCACTGCTTCAACTTTATAACACTACGACTCTGCTGGAGACTCTGCACTAATAGAAAAGTGGGCCGGGTCAGTTGGGGTAAAGGGAACAATAATTTCGCCGTTTTAATTGTAAAACCTTTCCTTCTTTTTTTTGGATAAATAGAGACTTAAAATTTTGTGCGTTATGTTTAAGACTAGACTATATGAGAGTCACTGTGCACGGAAAAATTGACTTCATGAAAGTGTGTTCCAGAAATAAAATCATGTTTCTTTTTACCTCAGAGACCATGGGATATATGAAAACGCGGCATTTCTTTCCCCATGATGTTGATTTTATATATAATCACATTATACGCAGTCAGTTTAAAAGTTTAAGACGTTTTATAAAAATAAAAGTTTTCCGCAGATAGCATGTGACCCGCTGGTGCATCCTCCAAATGTAATCTGAAATATTTTTGAAAAAAAAAAAAAACATGTAAGAAGTAAATGATGCGCTGAATTTATTTAAAATACACGCAAAAGTGCAATATATAATCTCACAAAATCAAAATTTAAGCTCCGAAAAATTAGTAACATGAATTTTCTCTTATTTCTTTTTAATACAAAGTATGTTATTTATGTGATGAAAGGGAACACCTAAACTGCGCATCAAAAATTACTGGGATGGTGAACATGCTATATATTTTTGTAACCTTTGACATGAAAAATATAAGTAATTGGAACCATTTTCGCCACATTTTTAGAGATGCTGGAGAGGAAAAAGTAAGATGGCTAATCATTAAAAAGCAACTCCTGCAACACTATGTAATTTTTTAACAACGACGATGCCAATACAATTGTCTACGGACTTGAGAAACTCTCAGAATATCTTCCATCTATTTTTTAGTCCTCTCTTCCCAACATTTTAGTTTCAAAAATTACCACAAATGTGGTAACAGGTTTTTTTTAGGTTTACATCATGTTTCTTTTTACCACATCTGTCCCTACTTGTCTACATAGCAACAATGTACATCTATCGGGATGGTAGGACGAAAGAAAATAAGATGGGCAAGATTTCGAACAATTACACAGAGGGTGTCTCATTCCAAATTAGATATTAAGAAAGAGAAAGTGGTAACTAATGAAGATTACATTGGATGTAATGCTAAAAGCCGATGCTGGTACACGGGAAAGAAGATTGCTTAGTTAAAGATTAAACTTCTTGCTGCAAGTGTTCGATTAAGATGCAGCAATTAGCAACTTAAACTTTTATTGCTAAACATTTGAATTTTGAAAAATATATGAGATACATCGTTTTAAGCTAAAATAATCCAGTTAATTGCTGACGTTTTTCACCACATGTAAAATAATTTGAATGAGCATAATTCATAATATATAAATTTAATTAAATAAAATTAAGTAATTACTGAAAATTGTATGATTTTTAACCAATAAATTAAAGCACTTTCACTTCTTAAAGTATTTGCACTTTACCAATGTACCTTTTGTAATAAATTTTAAAACACAATGGGCATTTAACAATTAAAATTCTATTCAGACAGCTAGAAATCCTTCTATTTTGGCGTGTTTAAGAGAAAATTGAATCCAAAATAGTTGTTCACGAACTTCTAACTCAATATTCTACCTTAGAAGCTTTTCCCTTTGAATAGAGTTCCAGTTAAGGTAGAATTTCCTTTTCTGTTGGTTAAGCTTAAATTATACACCACTAAAAAATTCATCAGTTGAGTTTTGCTATTTGTTTTTTCTTTTCACAGATTTATCAGAATATGTGCTTTTATTTTGTTTTTACATATCTGATGAATATTTTTTTTCCAGTTTGAAATTTTATACGATCTTATGGTTCCTATCATTCAGTAATTTCAAATGAGAAAAACATATTCAGCATATAGAATAATTACGATGCTATTATCAAAGTAACATACGAAAAAGTTAAACTTAAGTGCTGAAAAGAATTTGCGTGACGAAGCTAATAACTTTATATGATTTGTAACTTATCCCTTAAATTTGACATTTGAAATAAAAATGTCTGTTGTAAACTTCCGCAAGGTAAATATTTCATTGATAACTATAGAAGATCTTGTTTAAAAAAATATTCACCCATATTTATAGAATATGATTAAGATATTTTTTTTTCATATGCCCGTTACCATAGTTCATTTACTTCTTAACATCATTTAAAAGTAAATTTTAACGAAAGATGAATTATTGTTTACAATATTCTTTTAACAATACTTTTAACAAAACTTTTGCTTTTAAATTTTTTTTTTGCTACAACAGTTATCAATAAACACGTAGCGCTTGGCACTAATAAATATTTTCCTATTATAAATAACCTATTCTGTATAATAATAACGAAATTAAGAGAAAATTATGCCTTAATGTCTAAACAACGGTCTTTTTTTTTTTTTTTTTGCTTGAAAAATCATGTCAGCTAAATGAATCGTTTTTATTGTTTGAAACTAAACGTACAAAAAATACTCAAATCCTAAATTGTATGTATAGTGAACAATATCACTTCTCAATTATCTTTTGCTGCTCTATCTGCTACGTTGCCATATTTAGTGTTAATCATAAATAATGTGACTCTATTGTGCATATGTCTACACTGCTTTTTTTTTTCTAGAATATGTTACCATGACAACTGTTTCTAAATGCTTCCATTTCAGTGCTTAGAAGTCAAAAGTATTGTATTAAGATATTTCTGAATGATAAAGCAGACAATTTAATGAATTTTACATTGTACTCTTTTTTAGTAATGTAACTTCAAAAGATTTTAACTATATAGTGACACAAATTGCAAATACTATTATAAAAATAAACATTATTACAATTTAAAACGAAAATAGAAATTCAGAAAATTTGTAATGCACTTGGCAAAAATTATATTTACTTCATTTGAGAATATGCTTCGAGACAGAAAAAATATATAAAAGGACTTGTTTGTCAAAGCTTCGTTGTATGTTATGAGGTTTCATTCAAACTAGTATCAAATATTCATTTTAGCCAACATTCCTTTGCTTTGAGTCTAAATGAATAAACAGAAATAAGCGTGTACGTTGAATAAAACGAAAGAAAAATATAATTTCATCTTTTGCAGTAAGTTTCTATTTTGAAGATGGAATCTGCTTTCCTTTGATGATTGCTTCTATTTCACAAATGAGATCACACGTAAAAAAACATAGAGGATTGGAACTAACTACAAAGGAAGTTTTAGTTTTTAGGTTGTTTCCTCTCACACTTGCTGCGGTAATTTATGTACTAATTTATTCCAAAAAAAGAAAGATAATTATGTTTGGTCTAGAGTTTTAAAACTTGAAATGGGTGTGACATTTTCAAAATTCTTTGAACACATTTTTCGTGCAAAATGTACTTGTAGGAGTGAACAAACGACATCGTTTCACTGTCATATTTTTTTTGAAAAAACTCAAATTGTAGTGGATGACTGTATTTCAAACTTCCAATTTAAAAAATGTGAAGGAAAAATCACTGGTTTGCTTTTGTGCAAAAAAAAAAAAAAGAGAAATGATTAAAGCAACAAATTACTTTTAATACATCTGCTTGCAAATGTTGTTAAATTGTCAAAGACGTATTAAAACGGAACTTTTTCTTTAGACATTTAATAATGAAAGAAAGCAATACAGCTAATCGATAAATGTATAGGAGTTTCAAAATTCAATTGCTACATTTATTTTTTTTGAAACTGAGCATCACGATCAAGAATGTAGTCTTCCTATAATAAGATTGACGTAATTTTGTGTCACGGAGTAAGTATTATTGATCATGAATATTATTTTTAATACACACACTACTACTTTATACATTCTCTTTTTATCCTTTCACAACTTCGATTTTAGAAATAGTTACTAATTCGTGTTTGGTATACTATTTATTTTTCCGGTTTCCTAATTTTCCCAACATTTCATCAAATTTCATTAATACAATTTCTATTCATGAAAAATCAAAATAAAAAAAATAGGAAGAAAAATTTAGGGAGTACATGTTATAGTACGATTTTCGGACAATTACACTTGTTTACTAACAGATTTATTTATCAGTTTCCCGTTGAAGATATACATTAAAAACATACTTAAAAAAATTTTTCCTACCAATTGATCGACTAAGAGTTGCCGATTATAAATAATCGGTAAAGTAACTGATTATGACCGATTAATCGGTGCATCCATAGTATCTTCCTTATTGCGTTCTGATGAGAAAAGTCTTATTTTCGACACTGGTTTTAATATGCTATTTATTATGCATTGCACACAATACCCAATGTCTCATTTCACGTGTCTGATCAGAAAGCATTATCTTTGGAAAACATAAAAACTCATTTTTATGCCGAGCTGTCAAAAAAGTATTTCCTTATGCCTTGAGGTAAACTGTGACTGTAACCTTTTGCAGAATACGAATCCCAAAAGGCCGTGGCAGACTCTTTACTTATGTCTGATGTGTCCCAGAAGTCCTTGAGCGGGAAACAGTCCGTTAATGGATCGCATTATTCATCTCCCACCAGGGGACAGCACCATTTTTCAGGCGGGAAAAGTGGTTCCGATCAAAGACGTAAGTAGAAGTAGTAGTGTCTCGTGTTTTTGCGTATATATGTCTATATTGAGCACCGTATATTAGTTTTTGATTTTTTAAAATTTTCTCAAAAGTTAAGTAAAAAAATTAAGTGCAAGAAATTATGCAATGCAAAATATTTTATTTCATATGTAAAATTCGATTTTTATGTAAAATAAAAAATAAGTAAAAAGTAAGCTCTAGGTCTTTACTAGAGAATGATATAATAAATATGTGTTCTAAGCTCAAAACAGAATTGAAACAGGAAAAAATTGCAAAAAAAAAAAAAAAATTAAAAATGTTTATGTTTTCTAAATCTAGCGCTGTTTCTAATTTTACTTAATTCATTTAAGTAATGAGTTATGTGAAAACATTGTAAATCAATTGTTACCCTGATAATTTTGTTTTTTATATTAATGCTAGTTAGTTTCCAATTTTGAAAATAAAAGAGATTGATAGAAAAAATTGTGAACTCAAAGAAAAGTTATGTTTTAAAGAACAAGATTTATATAATGGTTGACGCTTATTACTACTCAATAGGTCATAAATGTGGCTATATTTTCTAAAGGAAATAAAATGAAAAAAAAAAAAAAAAAAACAGTAATCCGAGAAAAAATAACTCAAATCAGCTTGATAGAAATGCAGGCACGTCACTGAAGTAGATTGAAACAATAAACCAATTAATTATTTAATAATCTAAAGTACGTGAATCGTAAATTTTTAAATGAGGGCTTTAAAGAATATTAAATTTTGCAATTGTTTTGTGAGGATGTTATTTGAATACACTTGTGATTTATTTTGTTCTGAAAATGATTAACCATTTTTTAAAATATCAGATATTTAAAGAGATTATGTATTTTATTTTATGCTTATATTTTGATTGCAGCTATAATGATTTGGGGTGAGGGGTATGCAAGAATTAACAATGCACAGCTTGAGATAAGAATAGACGTTAGCCTAATCTTAACATTGGTTTACGAAAAATTTAACTACAACGTGTTTGTGTATTAAAAAAAAATATATTTTTGAAAACTAAATAATACCTAGCTGAATGTGTCTGGGTCTAAGCATATTCTAATTTTTCTAATGGTACTGTTTTTAGTTATCAATCTATGTTCTTTAGGATACAATTTATAGACTTTAAATTAATTGATTAACCACTCCTAATGAAGATTAATTTAAAAAATATATGATTTAAAATAGGTTTTTAATAATATTGACTGCACACTATAAAGCAAATATAATTTTTTAATTAAGATCCCAGAGAGTTTTCAGTTTCACTTAACGATACGTCCGCTTTTCCTAATGGTATTTCGTATTTGCAAAATCTGATACTTTACAAGAAAAAAAAAAATGTTGAAAAAAAGGCAATGATACAAAATTAAATGGGCTGCAAAACATCATTTTGGTGTTCATATCCGGCAAACAATTATCTAGCTTAAGGGATTTACTCATTATAAATGCATGATACATTTCAATTTGGTAATTTTCTTCATAAAAAATATAGGAATTCAAACACAAATTTTGCAACACACTTCTCATATTAACTTTTCAGTGAGGTTTTTGCCTTCGCCAAATACTGTAACGCGCGAACTCTAAATACTCTTTCTAGCCGCCTAATATCTTCTTGCAATTGCTCTGGCTTTTATGATGCAGTCACTTGTGAGTTTATACAGTAATATGGAAGAAAAAAAATGGATTTTTTTCTGAAGCAACTTCTTATAGCAAAAAAAAGTTTAAAGATCTTAACTACAAGAAAAATTATTTAAGAAAACAAATATCTACGTCATGGCATTTACTTTAAGTGTTTTTTTTTAGGTAAAAAAGAAATAAATTTCTAAATATAATTACATCAAAAATAACTGAAATTGTTCTTTTAATACAACAGTCTCTTCGTCGGCTGTAGCCCAAAATAAATACAGCACCTGTAGCAGATGTTATTTTTTCTATTTAACTTTCGTTCGAAATTTAACATCGCGTAATTATTTTTGATGTACTGAAACTAATGCATAATATTACACAATACACATACATAGCTGCTAAGATATGTAGAAATACGCATCAAATATACAAGGTATATAGCGAGAGAGAGAGAGAGAGAGAGAGAAAGGAGAAATAAAAACAATCTGTAGGAGCGAAAGCAATTCATATGTTACTAGTTATTTCATACTTTGTTGTAAGTGTTAGTATTTTCATTAAATTGCTTACAGCTTTAACATTTTCAATATGTCGCTTCTAATTCTGTAAATTTTACACAGCAAAAGTTTGAAACTAAAAGGATTTTTCTTTTATTTTGTTGAACAAAGCATTTTTCAGACGGTTAGTTGACTACAAACAGTTGACCAACCTGGCTCCAGGAAAATGAGCAAAGGGATTGAATAATTGAATAGTCAAAACACTTAAGGTGAAATAACGTGCTTTGAAGCGAGAAAAGGTTATTTTTTTAGTGATAATGATTACCTTTTGGCTTTAAAACAAGCGTGGTATAAAAATAAGACACATTTTTGTTAGTTCTATATTTTACTTTTGTTTTATAAGAATTTATCTCCGAGTCAGAGGGCTAGGCTTCCTTTCAAGTGTGCGACATCATATTACCCAGGTAGCACAAATAATCTTTACACGTTTTATAAACGTTTTTAAGCGGTTGTTACAACGTTATTAACCATTTTACAACCTTTAAAAAACGAAGTGTGCTACTTGGGTTAAAGATAAGTGATCGCAAAAGAGAAAAATCAAACTCTAAAGTAGCGGTCGGCAACCTAAATTGACTGAAGATTGACTTTTCAAGTTTGGTTGGAGGGGGAGGGGGGACATGATTCATTTACTATTGACTTAAACAGATGAGTTGCATACACGGAAAAGTTAGGACTAAACCTACTTCAAATTGTGGATAAAAATCTTACCAAAAAAAATTAGCGAATTGAATACTTATTAAGTGGAGGCATTGCGTTACTAATATTATACTATGTGAACACACAAAAAACTATTTTTTGGTACACGTATAGTTCTTGTTTTAAAATTGATAAAATAGGGTTATAAAATGTTCCAGTAACGATACAATTTTGGAAAGTTTTCAAATAACTTTTGATTTAGATTTTCAACCTAATTTTATTCGAGAAATTAAGGTTTATTAATTCTGTTTAGACAGAAAGCTATTTTCACAATACTGCCGCGATTGATTCAAAATGGACTCAAGAATAACCGGTCGTTTCGCGATTGACGGGTTGCCCATCGCTGCTCTAAACTATCTCAATTCCCAATTAGTCCAGTCAAATTAGGCATTAAAATCGCGATGTAGTTCTGAATTTTTAATATGTTGTTTGGGTTCCTTAGGGTAGTGCAAATCTAAGTTTGCACCTTTCTGAAACCTGTGCTCGCTGCGAAACTCGCAAAAAACTGCGAAATTTTCGGATATTTTTCAGTTTTTCCTTTATAACTCCTAAACTATGCAACTATTGACTAGACATGTGAATCCCATTTTAAAGAACACTAAATTTGTAACAATTTAATCTCAAGTCAGGCTCTGTAGGACAAATAGTTTAGGAGATATTGTACTTGTGAAAAAACAAATATTCGGAAATTGATTTTTTTTTTTTTTTTTTTTTTTTGAGAAATGGGAAAAATTGCTTTCTAATAAGGGTAGGAGAGCACTGGACAACAGAAAAATGAATAGAGTAATAGTAAAAGGGTAACACTGTATTAAAATATTATAATCCCAATTAAAAAAAAAAAAACCTTACAGGTTAATTTAGCTCAATGTTTTTCTTTCTTTTATGGATCTTTGTTAGCTGTAGTCTTACTGCGAAGCTGTAGAAAAGGAAGGTTGTCTTTGTTCTGTCTCAAGATATTCGTTTAAATTCGGACACAGTTGTTACAACTTCCTTGCCATTCCAGTTCTCGAAGATGAAAAAAATACACAAATATGTCGAGACAGAACAAAGACCACCTTCTTTTCCTGCAACTTCGCGATAAGACCACAGCCAATAAAGACCCACAAAAGGAAGAAAAAAGAAAAACATTGAGCTAAATTAACCTGTAAGGTTTTTTTTAATTATGAAAATAATATTTTAATACAGTGTTACCCTTTTAATACAACTCTATTCATTTTTCTGTTGTCCAGTGCTCTCCTATTCTTATTAGAGAACAATTATTCCCATTTCTCAAAAAAAAAAAAAAAAAAAAAAAAAAAAAAATCAATTTCCGAATATTTGTTTTTTCACAATTGTAAATGAAATATTTAACCTACAGACTTCTTTTTAGGCTTAAATGAAAGCTGATTAGATGTACTATAACTAAAAGTTTATTTTTTGTCTTGTAGAATTAGAATTTATGTCGATATTTGGTTCAAAATATGATCGAAGTATTTTTTCGATCGAAGTACAATATCTCCTAAACTATTCTCCCTACAGAACGCCACTTGAGCCTAAATTGTTGCAAATTTAGAGTTCTTCAAAATGGGTATGCACACGTATTATCAAAAGTTGCATAGTTCAGGAGTTATAGGGCAAAATCTGAAAAGTCAGGATAAGACCACAGCCAACAAGAGCCATCACAAAAATAGCGAAAAAATGAGTGAAAATGACCTGTAAAGCTTTTTTAAAAATTTTAAAATAACATATTGATATAGTGATACCCTTTTAATATCATTCTATGCATTTTTTTATTGTCCACTGCCCTCCTATTCTTATTAGGAAACGATTTTACTCATTTCCTAAAATTTTAAATATTTAATTTTCGCTATTGTAAATGAAATATTGAACCTACAGACTACTTTTTGGGCTTGAATGAAAGCTTATTAAATTTACTGTAACTGCATGTCCAGTTTTTGTGCTGTAGAATAGGAATTTATGTCGATATTTGGTCCAAAATATGATCAAAGCATACTTTTTTCACTTTTCGCAAAAACCCTCCATTTTTTGAAGTATAATATCTCCTAAACTATTTGTCCTACAGAGCCTGACTTGAGATTAAATTATTACAAATTTAGTGTTCTTTAAAATGGGATTCACATGTCTAGTCAAAAGTTGCATACTTTAGGAGTTATAAAGGAACTGAAAAATGTCCGAAAATTTCGCAGTTTTTCGCGAGTTTCGCAGCGAGCACAGGTTTTAGAAAGGTGCAAACTTAGATTTATACTAACCAGGCTTGATTCAAATGAAAGGTATGTTAGTTATGTCTTGACCCTTTCACGTGAATTTCTCAGTCTTCCTGAAGTAGTTGAAAGCAAAAGGGACTGTAGAAAAAATTTATACTCTTCATTGAGAGAATTTGATACATAAGTCAAAGAGAAAAAAAGTTGACGAACACTTTTGGGAAATTTCACCGTTACGGGCGTAACAATTAAATTATAAACACACATAATTACTGGTTAAAATTATAAGGTAACTAAAAATGTAATTTAATTTTATAAATATAAAAATCTGGTAACGATCTTTTTTGCTGGGTGGATAGGAAAGGCAGGGTGGAGTACCAAGTGCAGTCAACACATCGTGGTGAATTCTGGGTTGCTAATGTTATAATATTCAGTTGGCAAAGTTAATAAAGATCTGCACAACGCACCTTAAAGTCAAAAACTTCAAAAGCAAGCTATAAAAGTAGAAATGCTTTAATGCCGCAGAAAAAAATAAGCAGTCATATTTTAAGAACGCTTACGGCATATGTGCAAACTAAAAACTGTAAATGAAGGAAAATGTTTCAAATATATGTGAAAATGCTGTTAAAGAGAATTTTTTTTAAAGTGACAACACAGCAAAAATGTTAATTATTTTTATTAAAAATTAAAAAAAAAAAATGAAATGTGATCTCTTCTTTTGTCTTATATATATATATATATATATATATATATATATATATCCATTTTTTTAACTTTTGTAATTACGTGTAAAACATTCAGTTAACCTAAATACAGGGTGGTTATAAATTAACAGGAGGTGTTTGGAGCCCTCTAGCTCGCGAACTACAGGGCGAAATATTGCCAAATTTCGTAAGCGTGCACATTAGACCATGGGATTTTGATTTCTTTAATAAAAAAAAATTAGTTTGAAAAATCACCACCAGGGGGAAATTTGGCGCTGAAAAAGTGTATTACACTGAATATCGCGAATTAAACTTGAAAAGATGCTGTATAAATCAATTTCGCCAAGCAAAAATGATTGTTCTTTGCAAATGAGGTTTAATATGATCGCCATAGAATTTTCTATTAAAAAAAATCACCACGAACAAAATAGCTGTCCATTTAACCAAATAGAATGCAATAATTCGCATAAACGCTTTGCGTTTAGCGATCATCTGTATAAAATGACTGACTGGGAGCATTCTCATCATTCTGAGCGTAGTTGCCTCTTGATGGCTTTTAACTATGCAGGACTGCGCTTTGTTAGTGAAGCTCTACTATCAGCGTGATGAAAATGCCAATGTTACTCTTTGAGAATTTCGGCGAGTGAAGCAGTTGAGAAAAGGCCCGCTGACCATAACACATTTAAGAAACATGATTAAGCGGTTTAAAATGACTGGATCTCTAGCTCAGCAACCATGCACTGTAAAAACTACGGGTGACGCAGGGGTGCCAATAAGAAAGCTTGGGTGAAAGCAAGGTGCCACGGGGTGCCACAGCGAATTTGAAAAGCTCTTACCGCACTAAAAAGCCTCCCATCGGCACCCTTTGGGGTGAATGAAGCTTGCGCATGCTCAGTGAGACATCTCGCCGTACCAAAAGGCACCTTTGACAGAATGCGCCTGCGCGAGGTCTATCATCATCATCAACCATTTGAATGGCGGACATCTTGTTTACGTCGACACGACAGAATTTTCGGTACAGTGTTTTCACAGTCTTGGATTTCACCTTGAGTTTATTACAAAAATGGATTAATTCTTCATATTAGTCTTCGAATTCTCACGTAAGTACATGCATTTGATAATAGTTCTAAGAATTTCCAACATATTTGTACAATCATTTCAAAGTGTACGAACGGAAATTTATCTCTGTGCAGCGAATCTCTTTTGCCGTGCAGATACAAACAAGCAGCAGAACGCGAAGGGAAGGAAAAAAAAAGAAACTCTGAATACTCTTTCTTTCTTTCTTATTTTGTTTTTATCATACGTATATGTATATGCTATTTTAATGCCATGCATTTCGTGCTGTTGCTAATATCTTTCGTTGGCGTTATTGATAACAAATGCTGAGTTCGTTATTGCCAGAGCTTACTTTTTTTGTTCCATCAGTTGAATTGATCCTTAAAATATATTTCGATTTTTAATCTGTCGAGAAACTTGACGTTTAATAAACACTGCTTTTCAAATACCCCATATCTTTTATTCCATAAAGATATTTAAATGTCGAACTATACATACCTATTAATATGTTACCCTTGATTAAAATTTTATAAGTTAATGAAGCGATTCAATTTTTTATTGATAGAATGATACAACTGAATATTTTTGACTGTTTTTGAAAGGGATCTATAAAATACCTTCCCTCTTCATTTTCGGTACAGATAATGCTGCAGTAAATGTCAATAGCATTTTAAAACTACTGAGTTTAATTCAAGTCACGAATTCTTTTAAAATATGTTGGAAAGTCTGAACTGTGAGAAAATGCCTTAAATTACAAGTTTCGATCATTTTCAAATCGGAAATTAAGGTGAAAATGTACCAAGACTTTGTGAATAAAAGCAATAAATAAAAGTAAACACAATTGAAAAACAAAAACGCACACAGCACAGGGGGATCTGCAATAGTGAACAGTGAGGGTGCCATTATGTTCTCCTATACGGTTCCATCTTTCACCCGCGCTGCTCGTTGAATTGAGGGTGCCAGTTTTTCACCCAAGCCAAGGGTGAAATCTCGGCACCCTACTGGGTGCCGCTCCTGTTACAAGCGTTTCACCCCGGAAAGGTGCCAATTGCAACCATTAGTTTTAACAGTGTGTAGGGGCGCCAGACGGTTGATCAGCTACAAGTTGACGAATTTGCAAATGCTATTAGAGAACAATGCTTTGATGCTATCAAAGAAACATTTCTGATATCTCAAGTTTAAAAGATATGATAATTTTCAAAGTTAGAGAAATCCATTCTGATATGTTACCAGCTGCCGTAGAAAATGTTGTGCATCGTATGCAGATCTTACAACTTTACAATGGCGATCATATCGAACAACATTTGTGACAAAAAAAGTCATTTTTGCAAATAAAATGAATGCATATTTTGTCAGTAGCAATTAATTCTTCGATAATCAGAATAATACACTTTAACAGCGCCAAATTTCCCCCTGGTGGTGATTTTTCAAACTAATTTTTTTTATTCCAAAAATCAAAATCCCATGGTCTAATATGCATGCTCACGAAGTTTGGCAATGTTTCGCCCAGTAGTTCGCGAGCTAGAGGGCTCCAAACACCTCCTGTTATTTTATAACCACCCTGTACATTTATTACGGATTTTATACAAACAAAAATAAAAATAAAGATATTTTTCAACATTTTGACATCACTTAGCATTGAGCTTTTTCTAAGTTACATTTTTCAATAAAACCTCCTTTTCTTGATAAATTTTCCCAGCAGAAATTTTCATTTTGTTATGAGCTGATTTTTTTTTTTTTTTTTTACATTTATTTTTTTCTAAAAGTGCTAAAGTTGAACATAAACTTAAAATTTAATGTAAAAAGTATGACATTCGGAGCAAATGTATCATTTTTTGTAAAGTTCATTTGCTAGTAGCTTAATTTTCTCAATTAAAATATGTCAAAATATGTCTTCAAATTTTATATACGGAACTTTATTGATTCCAAATCGAATCTGGAATTTAAATCACCAACGGCTAAGATTTTCCTTTAAACAAAAC